>MU134481.1:81221-183510 GCA_015039355.1 Ramaria rubella
GTCTCTTGGGTTAATTCTCTAAGATGAGGTCACAAGTTTATTGTGATAATGAAACGTCATTGTTACGTTAAGTTTCGTGAACATCGTTCCGATGATCAGACCAGTTCTATTATGAACTTTGATACTCCCTCTCATATGTCCCAAGGTTACGAAACAAAAATATACGTTATACCCCTTTCGTCTGAACCTGCTGATCCGAGTTCCAGCGTTGTTAACTTACCGACAAGTTAACTTCCTGATTTTCCTATCGGTTCCTAGTTCCTCACTTTCCTGTTTTGGTTGTTGTCGTTCAATTTTGATTGAACTCTCAACTATTTCAGTTGTGATTGTGTTTGATCAATCGGTCCGTTGCCGGGATGTTCGTTGTCACGGGTCTATTCTATCTCACACCATCGAAACACGACTGTGTTCGATCATTAGTTCGATTTCCGGGATGTTCGTTGTCTCGAACTAATCTATCTTTCACATGATGTGGGGTTGTGATCAATAAACTAATCTGAATCCGGGATGTTCGTTGTTTCACAGTTAATCTACCTTTCACCACCAAACGAATGTGTTCGATCATCAATAATTGAGACCAGGATGTTTGATGTCTCGAGGTTGATTTCGTCACTTTTTCGACTTCTCTAACACGGAGTGGGGACGTTCCACTATCCGTCTGACTTTCTCCGCGAGGACGTCTCAAAAAGTCGATCCAGTTCAAGAAGTCCGAACTTGACTAGACTATCTTCTGAGTCCGAAGTCCGTCTTCACCCCACACTTTACACACACACTAACGAAAAACGTTCCGATGGATCTCGATATGAATATCGAAATGTAGACTCTGTGGGATCTGTGAAATCCTTCCAGATTGTTATCTTACCTTCGACGACCTTCCAAGACCGTCGACGGTATATACCAATCTTAGAAGGTCTTCGAAGATGTGATAATTATACTTCGATTGATAACCGATCTCTGCTGATACTACAGTGATTTGATGACTGAGTACTTATTGATACTACGACTTTACTATAGTATCGTAAGTCCGAGTCTAAACCCCAACATCACTGCAGTATTACAGAGATCGATTAATTATAACCTACTATTTATTCTTCAGTGGACGACACCTCGATTAATTACTAGGACGACTGGTTACTCAACCGAATGGAGTCGACGACTCAATGTTATTACCATTAATAACCAGTCATCGACTCAACTTCGACTCAATGACTAAACCGTTCAAAAATCCAGTCGTTAGGTTCAACACCTGAGAACACCTAGTAATTATCACTTGAGTCGTCGTCACTGTTCTTTATCTTTTTATTTCTCTTGGTGAGTAATCTTTGTGAACCTTGGGGTATTGTGTCCCTAATCCCGGTTTAGACACTTAACTCCCTTAAACCCCTCTTGTCTACCTTTTGTTAAACAAAGGTTTTCCCGACTTTTAGACCGGTTTTGAAATTTAAGAGACTTCCAAGAGACTCGATTTTACCCTCTTGGAAACCTCTTAAATTTCAAAGTTAGTACAAAAGACGTACGAAAGACGGGAAAAACCTTTGTTTTACAAAAGGTAGTTAAGAGGGGTTCAAAGGATTTAAGGGTTTAGGTCCGGATTAGGGACACTATTTGTTCTGGTCCTCTGATATTAATGTAATATCCCTAGGGATTGTAATAGGGGGGAAGGTTCAAAAACGGATAAGAAGGTAAAGAGGATTTAAAGGAAGGTTAAGCAGTTTTGTAAACACTCGTTGGGTCCTCACTGGTAAAAACAGGATACTAAACAGGGTCTCTCAGGTAACATAATTATATCTACTCACTTATCTCAACTACCTCACCTTACTTTACTCCCTTTGACTCCCGTCGAACTAAAAGGTATCAAACTTTATCTATCGAGGGTGAATTTCTGTACAAAAATACCTTGGTAACTACACCTTAACCTTCTTTATCTCCATCATCTCCCAAAACTGTATTACCTATTGGGTAAAAAGAGGAACCTTTGTTACCGTCTTGGTGTCCACGTGAAAGACTTGCATACGTCGTGATAACCAAACCATCAAGACTCGTAACCGAAGGTCTTTTACCTAACAGAAATATAGTATCAACTAAAACAACATGAAATCTAGTCATGGAGAAAAGAAGTTCTGGTCATAATTCAACCCGAAGTTTTATATGTGTTTGAGTAACCTTAAACTTTCTCAAACTCACCGGTGGTAACCCCACAAACTAGTAGTTACCCCTTGGTAGTTATAAAACGACTTAAACAATACTTTCAAGAAACCGAAAAACTTAGGTTCGGTTTTCGACTATTCGACAGACGACGGGAGAGACATAGGTCTTTAGGGTTTACTGAACTAGGTACTCTTATAACTTCTTTAACTTAGGTTCCCTCAACCGTCCACCTTTCCCTCACGTATGTTAAGTACCCTTCCAGTCTCTAACCTAAACTTAATAAAATTCTTCGTCCTTTTATCATTGTACAAAAACCTAAACCACCACGTAACGTGAGAAAATACACTCTACTCTATATTTTTTACTTCGACCAAACCTAAAAAACAAACAAATTGTTAGTCCTTTCATCATTGTACAAAAACCCAAACTACTACGTAACGTAAGAAAATAAGTAAAAAAAAGGCTTAAAACTCCACTATGTATAGTAGGTTGTGACTAGATCTTTGGTAAGGTTAGAAGTTTTTTATTGTTTGGTAACAGTAAAAAACTTTTATTACCGACTGATCTACTCGTGGTTAGAAGGTTAACACTAAGGAAGGACTAAGAAGGTTACATACCTAGTAGTGACATACGACGGTGTTTGAACAACTCAAGAAGTCCTCGGTCACGACGATGATCTACTTTAACTAAAAATCTAGTGAGGATCGGACTAAGAGATGGTTGTGTCGACATACTCATCATCTACCATCCTAAGCTCTTAAAACAAGAAGTTTCGACCTATAATCTGACTCACAAGATCGAAGTTTTACTCCCAGATAAGGACTCCTCTTAAGGTTGTTACTCACGACTAGGACTAGGTTATAACACACCCATCTCGACAGTCAGTTTCCAGGGACGACTTTTCCATACAAGGAAGAGTTGGAACTCTACCCTAGTTGTAAACTTACGTGTGCTGGACGTGCTACGTGTTAAAACTCTAGACCTATCCGTCGTATATGTCAAGGGTACATTCATCAGAGGACAAGTGTAAAACTTTCCATACTGAGGTTTGATTCCGACGTACTAGGTATTACCGTCACTGAACAAGTGGAAGTTACATCCCGACTTTGAACTAGTTAGGTAGGGAATTACGGTTACGAAGAGAAAGTCAACCTCTCATTAAAGAGAGTCGACCAAAGTCCCATACTCTGGTCATTCGTTAATGAGAAGTTGAACGTCTTCATAGAAGTTTAACACTTGAGGTCAGAGGTCCTCAACCTTCTCAAAGTAGGAACCTCTGACCTTAATGTTCAACTCCTATCCAACTGGTCGGAGTATACGACGTTCGTTGAATAGTATCTGGAACCATGGGAAGTTTAGAGACTAAACTTACCCGACCTAGACAACGTTATAACGTCGTTACGGGTGTAGTGTACGTAGACTTATTTCGGACATAGGATCTGGTCCCTACCGTATACGGAGTGACCACTCGAATGATCTCGTTCGAACCGATCCAGTTTCCGAAGAACGACTGAAAGTGGGGTTAGGGTTACTCGTAGAAAAAATTCCTCGAGTTTATCTCCCCGATGATAGGTACGTATCTTACCGTACATTCGTCTTTTCATTTTGGTAGTACGGTTCCTTTCAAACGTTAAGTACGTTTTTAAGAAACCTGAACGATTAAGGTCATATCGTAGGTGGAAAAGAAATACACACCTGTCTGGTTCGGATCTGTGAAAGACCGGATTTTCGTAATTCCTAACTTTAGGATCTACTGAAAACCTTCCTCGGTCTCACTAAGGGCTGAAAAACTATCGTAGTTTTTGAACCAGTTCTACTATATTCACTAGAAATTTACAAAAGCTTATCTAGTGATACAGTAGTTACATATGGTCTCGTTTCTAGGTTTCCTTTCCTCGATCTTAACAAACTCACTGAGAAACCTTGTGTGATCCAGGTAATACTATGGGTTTTCCGTAAGTAAACTTAACTATCTCATTTTGGGACTTTCACGTAGTTCCCAACTGTTGGTCGCTCTCGGTCATTCGTGGACGTTCTATCTTAGAACGGAACCATTACCTTTGAGTAGTCATAACAAAGAGTAATCAAATACTATCAGTTATGTGTAGGCTCCAAACGGTAAGGCTATTTGTTACTCGTGTCCTTTAGGGGTACCTGAAAACCTACCGAGTTATTGGAGTTCGAACTAGGTTCGTAGGTAGTCGAATAGTTACTGAAGAGAAAATCGTCCTCTCCGTAACATTCCTCCATCCCTCTAAAGGAATCGTGGTCCGGAGTTTAACTAAAGTTGGAACCGTAGTATACTGGGTTCGGAAGGTAGATCAGGTTTACGTAAACGTACAAAGTCCTGATGAAATACCTCCCGAACTTCAACACTACTTAGTTCCAGACCTCTCTTTAGTTAAAGAACTTAATTGGATCTAAGGTATTGGTTAAGTCCTCCGTCGAGAACTCAGAAACCTGGTGATAAGAGGTTACGAAGAAGATAACTTGGTAGGTCTGAGACCAACTAAGTATCGTCCTCGTAATCTGTTCGAAACACGTTGACTTACTTAGTTGAAACTTACGACGACATCGTTTACTTCAGAAAGTCCGAGTTAAGATCTTTATAAAAGATCGGTTCGTCTCCCTAACACACGTACAGGGTTATTGACAGGGACCTATATACAAATGTCCTCTAAAGTTTTTCAACGAGTGTATGTTGAGTCCAAACACTGCACTATGTTGACGTAGGTTTTAAGGTATTTTTAGAAGATGTGGAAACCTACTCACATTCTAAAAAAGTTGTATGTGGAGTAACCACAAAGGTCCTTTCACATATCACTGTCCCTGATTACGTCGTGAAGGTCCACCTTGTTATATCTGAAATTTCGAGCGTGTAGTCTTAAACGATACGTACGAGATTCGACGAAGAAACTGAAGAATTCTACGGATACCCGAAACTTGAAACGTTCGTAACTTCCGTTTAAAACGTTTCAAGATTAGAATTTTCTTACGGGTAACAGTAGGACTTCACTTAACGGATGTCTTAAGACCTAGACTCAGGATACTGGTCACAAAGGCTTACTGTTCATCGAAAGTGTTAAGAGAGAGTACTAACTCTATCTCATAACTAGACGTTTCAGTAATGGATCTTAGTGACCACATCTGTACGGAAATTGGTGTATTCGAAGTTGTAGTTAAACCTGTCCAGGTCTTAGTCACAGTTTCTAATACCCGTTCCTTTGTATTGGTCTTTAGAATCTACATGGTCATTGAACTTATTCTAACTGAGTAACCGGTCAAGACTGGAAACCTCCTAACCTGTATCTCAGATTACGTAAAACTCTCTAGTCTCACTATAGACTAGGTCTTAGTCGTTAGTCTCAAACGAATAAGACGGGTATGAGAGGGTTGGTTTGACACCATCTTCATCGTAACCAAGGGTTTTTACGTGTCGGACGTCCTGCTCTGTATATAGAAACGTTGAAGTAGTTACTCAATCCACGGGTAAGAAATTCGAATCGTCGAGGATCCTTCCTCCGATGTACAAATCGAAGAACGTCTTCAGATGTTACACACAAGACGCTAAATTTCTTGACCTGAAACTGAGTAGTCTACCTCACGATCTAAACAGACAGAACAATAGTCCGAACCTAGGGGGGTCTGTTCTGTATGATAGTTCTTCTGAGTTCCGTCCGAAACGTTCCGACGTCACTCGAAGGAGTAACAAACAGTTCAAACACGGTAGTCTTTAGGCCTTGTCAAAGTTGACGTCCAAGTCTTAATCTTCTTCATTTTAAACGTACTCGTAAAAGATGTTTAAGACTAAGACTAACGAGTAGGCTTAAGACTGTCTCCAGTAGTATCCGGACGACTCGAAGTAGTAGTACTTATTGTACTACCCTCGCTCGAAATGTTCATAGACTAAATCTCATGAACGTGAGTAACAGGGTTACAAACGCTGACGGTGTTATAAATGTTGGGGACCGCGGGGAAAGACGAGACCACCACCGAGATGACCTTTGTAATCTCAGTAGGAACCCTACGAATCCTCCGAGATTGAACCTACTGGTAGGTTGATTTACTCTTGTTCGTAGAACTATACCGAACAAGGATTTCAGTCCAGATCCCGAAGACCTTACTTCGTTGTGAAAGGTTCAAGAACTCTGTGGAAAGGTTCGAAAGTGAACGACACTTACCTCGTAACCTTTTCTCTGAGGAGTACCATGAACTATCGTCGAACCTTAAGTTGACGGGCATAGTGTAGAAACTCGTAGTTAGTGACGTACGGTCTTCCGTCCCCGTGGTAAGTATTTAGAGGTACTAGTTAAGTCTTAGACTTTCGAACGATTGTTCGAAGTCGTTAAGACGGAAAGAGTGCTTCATGAGCGATCCTCAAAGACTTCTCACTGGACGAAGAGACTTACTTCGAAACAAACGAGGTCTGAAGACCGTTAGATCGGTTCTAGATAAGTACATTATTCGGTTACTGAAGAGATTACGAAACGGTCAGAACCCTCCGAAGGACTGCTATACGGTTCCCGTTTACTTTTCTTGGTAGAAAGTCGTAGGAACGCGTTAGAGTTTCCTTGATAAAGAGGTTCGACAACCTTATGACATCCACTGGATACACTTTATACCAAGTGAAAGTTATAGGTTAAAATAGTCTTTGGTTGATATCCCCTTGAACACTATTAGTGGCTAGACTAAACTTGATTGTGTACCTTACACCAACGTTTAGTTCTGAGTTCACAGTTTCCAAAACAAAACCTGCAAACCCTGCGTTTTTCCAAATCTCCGACTTCGCTGCGACATCCCCCAACCCACCACAACATTCAATGTCAATGCTTGATGAAACCTCAACTCGCAAAATGACGAAATGGAAACCTTGGCACATTTCTGATAGGAAAATCCGTTACATTTATTCTTCCAATTTCCGACAAGCAATCATCAATATTACGATACGCACTCTGACAAGATCACACCTATTGGAGGGAGAGAATCTCACTGTGGAAAAACTATTTTCCTTACATCTAGTTAAGCCAGAACCACCTTGAGAACATGTTAACGAGGCTCTAGCTATAGGATTTCATCCAACACATTCCACACAGTACATCTGTACTTCCTCGAGAACACCCCAGGACGATTTCCAAAGTCCGAATGCCAAATCCCCTTCAAGGCACCCTTCCATTCCCGAGAATTAGTTTTCCGACCTCCGACTTCCAGATTTTCCGAATCCGACTATTCAAGATGCAATGCAGTTGTTCCGACTCCAAGTCTAGTCATCAATACCAAATTACGCATTATGAGACAATTACCGACAAACCACCTTCGGAATCAATATGGATCCCTCTCGAAAAGCGCTGTTGAACAACCTTGTATCCATGAATACACCATCCTTACACCCTCCGACCCACATTCCCAATAAATTCCGAATTTTCAACCATTAGGACAATATTCCAGGCCAAATATCAAGCACCTTACCAATGTTCCCAAAATAAACCCATAATTTCATCAAAAAAAAAAAAAAAACATCATTCCGATCCCTATTTTTCCGACACCTTTTTCTTCCCTACATGTTTTTTCTCTACTCTGTTTCCTTTTCAAACACTTCTCCGAATATCCCAAAAATTCCAATTCACTTCTCTTGTTCCCTTTCAAGTCCAAACCCTCCGATATTCTCCGAATTCTCCGGTAATCTGTGATTACAACGATTTCAACTAGACAACATCAAGACCACTATCAAGGTATTTCCAAGAAACACCATTCATCTCCTGGAAAAGCCAATATGTTTCTGATGAATCCTTCGGTCCTCTGACACTCCAACTCCTTGTACACTACCTTCCGACGCCTGAGGTAGACGATGGGACGTCTACCTTGAAGGGAGAGTAGCCACTATGTTGAGAACAATCTATCCCAATCCTTCACTCCTATTCATTTTTGCTCCTACTATGGTTCTATTTACATCCCACAATCCCGAAACTCCTTCAACATCCATGCCTTTCACATCCTGATATTTCCAACCCTCTCGAACTTCTTCATGATTTCTTACAAGTCCAATCCCGATCCCAAGTCATGTTCTGACATCCCTCCAATTCCGATGCCCCTCCGGTTCCAACTTACTCCAATTCTCCGACACTTTGAACTTCACAAAATGTCTTTGATTCACCATTCCCCATCTCTCTGATCTTTTTCTGTTTTTTCTGATCTTTTTCTGTTTTTTTCTGATCTTTTTGTTTCTTTTCTAATTCTTTAAACAATTTCATTGTCTGACAAACATTCTATATTACTTCACCGAAAACTTTCCTGATTTAGTCTATATCACTTTTCGCCTTCCAACTCCTATTTACTGCATAGTTTCCTCTTCCAGCCCATTGGCCTCTGGTCCAAGCCCTGCCGTTTCCCCCAATTCCTCTTCAACTTGTTCTTCAGAAACCGCATCTTCCAGATCCACCGGTTTCTGGCTGATTTCCACCTCTGGTTTCTGGCCAATTCCCACCTCCGGTTCCTTGGTGATTTCCACCTTTTCTGGAACCTCCTTCTCCGGTACCTCCGGATGTCCATTCCATCACCGTCCGCTTCCGTCGCCTTCCCTTTCCCCTTCTCCAACACCTTCTCCGGCTCAGGTTGCGGCCCGACGTTCTCCACCTCATTCCCCAGCCCAGCTTCCAACTCCAGCTCCAGTTGCGGCACTGACGCTCCGTGATACGTCTCCCACCGCTTCTTCTGGAATTTGAACTCGATTTCCGCAATCCTGTGCGATGTCTTCAACGCGTCATTGAAGGCCGCCATTCCCTCCACGTTGTAGCAGAGCCACTTTGTGAGGGTATGAATGGTTTTGCGGAGCCCACGGGGGAGCCCATGGATTTCTCCCGCAAGCTCCACATCCTCAGCCTCATCCCCTGTGTCGTCCTCCGTCGCCTGCTCCTTGCCTTTGCTTTTCCCCAACGACACCACCCCTGCTCGATCCGCAGCCGCTTCTTCCCGACGTCTTTTTGTCGCCGGTCCTGGTCCAGCCTCCACATTCTCCATCCAAACCCACTTGTATGCCGGCAGCAATGACTTTCCCGCCATCTCCGCCACAAAATCTGCGTCGCCTGGCCTCGTACATTTCTTCCGGTCATTTTGGCACTGGATGCACACCCATTTCCGCAATTTTTCGCCTTTCTGCTCCTCATCGACGCACTCCAACCCCTGCGTCCAACAGAGCACACATCAGTTGTTGTACTCATCGGCCTCCGACCATACGTCCTCGAGGCGATGTTTTTGGCCTCCGCCATTTTCCAAAGTACTTCTTGGATTCCGATCGGCTTTCTGCTCACAATCGGCCTTCTCCAGCTAGTCCGATTTTTCCGTCAAAGTCTGTCAATTGCAAGGACAATAACAACTTACCGACACATTCTTGAGTCGGGCTTCCTCCTGCACCGCTCGCATCGATTTGGCTTTCCGCCGATCCACCTCCTCCTTCCGCTTCCTTCGGTCAGCTTCCTCCTCCTTCCGCCACTCGTCATCCTCCTTCTCCTTCGCCTTCCAATCCCATTCCTCTTGCTCCTTCCACTCCTGTTCCTCTCTTTCCTTCCAATCCCACTCCCGCTTTTCCTCTGCCTCTCTCTCCCACTTTTCCTGCTTTGCCTTTGCCCTTTTCCACATTTTTATTTCTAGCTCTGCCTTTTTCCGCTCATACTCCCTCACTTCAGCGGCAAGCTCTTTGCCGGAGCTGATGTCAATGACGGAGTGCTTGGGTGATGACAACCTGGAGCGCGATGGCATTTTCTGAGTTGGTGGTGGTGGGGGATCAAAAATGTTTTGCACTTTCACAAACTGTTTCCCCTATATATATATCCAATCCAAGATCTCAGCTTTTACGGATAACCGACACCCAAACTTCCCACGATATTCAATAGCGTAATCGGCCTTCGAGGGCTCGGCCATAAAAGGGAGATACTGTTAGATCCCAGATCTGACTTCCGTTATTCCGACCTTTTCTGCATTCCAATAAGCCCTTTCTGCTTATTTCTGATATGCCCCCATTTATCATTCTCAGTCACAATCCTATTTTTAGTATTATCCCCGTACGTCTTATCTTGATCTCTGTATTCACTCTGACTATGGAACTCCATATCACACCCTTATCTTTCTGTTTCCGATTTCAGAGTTCCACATGTTCTTTAAATATGCTTCCCTTGCTCAAGCTTTCTTTAGCTTGTAAATTTTGTTACATTTTATTATGCTTTGTTATATCTTGTTAAAACTTGTTATCTCACTATAGCCGCGATACCCTGTTGTACTTGATATACCTTATCACTTTTATATCATTATATCCTTTATTACGCCTTCATTACTCCGAGTTTTATCCGCAACAAGCCTTAAAATCCTTCAACCCTTATTCCAGTTATCCCGATTACTCTGATTCCAACATTCTCGACATTCTCAAAACCCATTCATTGATTACACTTGCTTTTCCGTAAAGCTAAAAACCTTTACTCAATATTCATTTATCGTCAGCCTGATCCCTTCCCACATAGGTCATTCCGATCCAAATATCTGAAACTTCCGCTTGCCCCCAATAAGTCCCAATGAACTATTTGTCACTGATTCTTTCCGACTAGACCTGATTATCGGAATTCCGACATCTCCATCCAGCCTTCAATCCGAAATACCAGGGCACTAGAAATCCAAGAGGGCGCAACCCATAAGTTGAAGCCAATGCCCATACCAATCAGTCTTCGGATCTCTGATTTGACTCATCCGATATTCCGTGCTTTTCCGAATATCACGACTCCCGATTTCAGTCAAGGAGAGTTCTGACCCAATCCGACCTCACATCCGATCCGGTCCTTAACAGTTATTGTTATTGCTTAATGCAAGGTGGTATTCCATATATCATCCCAATACCATGCCTCCAGATCTGAAATAATGTACAATTGGAAACAAGGCCCTAAAATAACTATCCAATATATTGGTACAATGTGATATATATCAACATTTGGATGATATGATGATTGCTGGTAATTATGAGCAATGGAACAACAACAATACCACAACACAACTGGCCATTGTTTCATTTCTTTCATTATTTTTCTTTCAGTGCATTGTGTGATTATTCTCATTTTATTTCTATTCAGTATTTGCTACTATCTATAAAATCCATGAGAAATGGAGCAACAACAATATCACAACACAATGGACCATTGTTTCATTGTTTTTCCAACACATTGTGTAAACATTTGTCTCATTTTCTCTGTTTTCAGCACTTGCTACTACCTGTAAAATAGAGTGCCCAATGCATGAGCAGTAACAACAATATCACAACACAATTGACCATTGTTGCATTCTTTTTTTCTCAGTGCATTGTGTAATTACTTCTCTCATTTACTCTCAATCCAGCATTTGCTACTCCTTGCAAAGGAGAGTGCCCAGCCACTGGACCGTTTGCGGCGCCATTGTGTTCTTGTGCAGTTGTTGTTGCGGGCTGACGACGGTGACGGCCCACAACATCAGGCGGCCCCGAGCCGCGAGTTTGTATGGAACGACGGATCCTAACAGATACAAAACATGGCACGGTGTAGTGGAGAAATAGCACAATTAATGATTGGAATGTAAAACGCCGCACTTCAAAATTTAGACACGTGAAAAGCAAAAGCAAACAAAGCGCTAAAGCTTTAAAATTCAAATAACCAGAAAATTTATTGCAAGAGACAAAATAAACTGCCAATGTAAAATACTGCCAGTAAGAATGCCCAAAATACTGTCAGTAAGAATACCCAAAATAAATGTAAAAAGGCTGCATAAGTTGACGAAAAACTACAAGACGGTCCAATAAATGGCCAGAGGAGATTAGGCCAGAGCGGCGAGGGAGTGTTCGCGAAGGCTTACCTGAATACAGACAGATGAGACAAAACCCGCAACATCAACAGTGGGAAAATAACGTACCGAATGCACGGCATCAGGGCTGGTGGTTCCGCCCCATGTAAACAAAAGATTAGTCAAGTGCTTGGGATAACAAATAAAACACATACACCGCTGTTGGGAGCCTGAGTACTGACTTGGTTGGGGCTTTGCCGGCCACGTAAGAGCTAGATGGAAATATATTAGGCAAACCTATGAAAGTGAGAAGGAGCAAAAAACAAGGCGCACGGCATCAGGGCTGATACTTCCGCCCTACGTGAACGAAAGATGAGTCAAGCGCTCTGGGTAACAAATAAAACACATACACCGCTGTTGGGAGCCTGAGTACTGACTTGGTTGGGGTTTTGCCGGGGACGCAAGAGCTAGATGAAAATATATTAAGCAATGAAAGTGAAGAAGGAGCGAAAACCAAGGCGCACGGCATCGGGGCTGATGCTTCCGCCCTACGTGAACGAAGTATTAGTCAAGCGCTCTGGGTAACAAATAAAACACATACACCGCTGTTGGGAGCCTGAGTACTGACTTGGTTGGGGTTTTGCCGGGGACGCAAGAGCTAGATGGAAATATATTAAGCAATGAAAGTGAAGGAGGAGCGAAAACCAAGGCGCACGGCATCGGGGCTGATACTTCCGCCCTACGTGAACGAAATATTAGTCAAGCGCTCTGGGTAACAAATAAAACACATACACCGCTGTTGGGAGCCTGAGTACTGACTTGGTTGGGGTTTTGCCGGGGACGCAAGAGCTAGATGGAAATATATTAAGCAATGAAAGTGAAGGAGGAGCGAAAACCAAGGCGCACGGCATCGGGGCTGATGCTTCCGCCCTACGTGAACGAAGTATTAGTGAAGCGCTTTGGGTAACAAATAAAAACACATACACCGCTGTTGGGAGCCTGAGTACTGACTTGGTTGGGGTTTTGCCGGGGACGCAAGAGCTAGATGGAAATATATTAAGCAATTAAAGTGAAGAAGGAGCGAAAACCAAGGCGCACGGCATCGGGGCTGATGCTTCCGCCCTACGTGAACGAAGTATTAGTCAAGCGCTCTGGGTAACAAATAAAACACATACACCACTGTTGGGAGCCTGAGTACTGACTTGGTTGGGGTTTTGCCGGGGACGCAAGAGCTGATGGAAATATATTAAGCAATGAAAGTGAAGGAGGAGCGAAAACCAAGGCGCACGGCATCGGGGCTGATGCTTCCGCCCTACGGGAACGAAATATTAGTCAAGCACTCTGGGTAACAAATAAAACACATACACCGCTGTTGGGAGCCTGAGTACTGACTTGGTTGGGGTTTTGCCGGGGACGCAAGAGCTAGATGGAAATATATTAAGCAATGAAAGTGAAGGAGGAGCGAAAACCAAGGCGCACGGCATCGGGGCTGATGCTTCCGCCCTACGTGAACGAAGTATTAGTGAAGCGCTTTGGGTAACAAATACAACACATACACCGCTGTTGGGAGCCTGAGTACTGACTTGGTTGGGGTTTTGCCGGGGACGCAAGAGCTAGATGGAAATATATCAGACACGTCTAATGAAACATGAAAGAGGAGCAAAGAAAAAAAGGCGCACGGCATCAGGGCGACCGACATTTAACCCATTTTCGAGGAGGGGAACCGCAAACGCGGAGGTAAAGAGAGTGAGGAGAATCAAGGAATGCATTGGATAGTTGGGCTTAACAGAAAAGACAGTGAGTGGGGAAGGAAGTAGTGGGGATGGGTTGTCTGGACCACCTTCGAAGTCTACGATGTTATATAGTGTTCTAGACAACCAAGCGGTCCAAGTTCGGATGATATATACGGAGTGTCTGTCCCGCAAATTAACGCGTGCCCATGGAATATATGGGCACAATGCGGCAAGACTTGATCGCGAGCAGGTTTCGAAAAAAAAAACGGATCAATCTTGGATCAATCCATATTTTCATGTAGTACATACCAGGGTCTGGCCTTCAGAATGTAGGAGTCCATTGGGGAATCTTCTCCCCTCAAAACAACCCGAAGGGCGATTTTAGGTGTCTATTCCAATGCTCATAGGTCACGTCAGCATTCTCTGCACGATACAACAAAATTTGGTGCACTACTTAGGCATAAAATGAGCTATAAATATTCCCTGACCGCGGAAGTCAGCGAAGCCTGATAGATCCGTTGCTGCCAGGAGATATAAGTAGGCGAGTGTCAAGCCATGGGAGGAGTCTCTCACCGATTACGGTAAGTAGTGAATCTTCCTCATGCCGGTGAAGCTATCACACCCGGCCGTCAGGCAGGCCACTTTGCCGTGTGGTGAAAACAAATCGAGCACTAGACCCAGATGGAACCACCTGTGACATCAGTTCCCAGCACGGCTGCATTCACTGAGGGGTACATAATAAGAGAGTTACCTCGCGGGTTCACCGCGAATTCCTTTTTTTTATTTTTACAAGCCACTGGCAGGAGATTTCGAGCACGAGGAGGGCCATGGTTTCACCGTCATCTTTCGCTAAAGAGACAGAGGGGTTGTCTTTCGACGGAGTGCTGGGTGGCACGCCGCGGGCTGCCGTCGAGCCATGATCGATCACTCGATCATTGATCACGGTCGTGAACATGCGTGAACATCGCGTGGGACCATCTCGGAGACTCCGGCGAGACTCCGATGGCCAAACAATCTCAAACAATCCCGGTGTTTGTTACTCGGTATGCTTGTCTCGCGCAGCCACTATACAGTGCAGCCCTCACGACACTTTAGGACCTTTCCACCGCTCGTCTGGCTGAATCATGCCCGTACCGGCGAGGCAATCACTCATTGAGAAGACTGGTCTTTCTACGCAGTAACCGGAGCACATGACATGGAATTCCAATATCTCCAAGAGTTCCATGGATCAAGGAGGTATCTACGTATACCTTTTTGTTACCTTCCAATTTATTTTTGATTCGACTGCGCTCAGTGACGGTCGGTAGGGCCAGGCTTGGCTAGGCAGGGCTTCGCGCATGGAACTACCGAACGAACGGACTCAGTGATGAGGGTGACTTCGCTAATTCGCATTCACTCCCGTCGCAAACGGCCATGATATCTTGTACATACAAAAGATACCCATGCGACATGGGGTTCCGTGATGTTTCCCACAATGCATATTCGATGGAGCAGAGAGGTGCGTTTTCTGGTTACACCTTACTTGATTCAACGCCGTGGCTCACTGTGGCATTCTGAAGAGAAACAATATATTATCCCGGATCAATCAGTTTTCCTAACCTACTAACTTACTGAGTCTAGTCCAGCATCCGTTTGGGCCTCCTGAGGACTCCGGGCCTGATCTCGAACCCCGTCAATCAAAATAATTTGTAAAAACATCCAACCCGGAGTTTTTTTCTGGCTCTGAAAGATCACATTAATAATGAGATTTTCGGGGTCCTTCGGTAGCCCGTATCATGCCTATATAACTGCTCGATTTTCTTCTCACCTTTTCACGGCTTCTCACCAGAGCAAACTCCCACATTTTCTTTATCTTACACTCATTACTTCATTCGCACAATGCGTTTCACCGCTGCCTTCATCGCTGACATCATCTTCGTCGTTGCTCTCTATGGCCATGTTGGTGCTGCGCCGAACCCCAGTCAGTGATGTAAAATCACTTGTATCTCGCATTCCATACTGATATTTTACATCCCAGTAGTAAATCATACCCCTACCCTTGGGGGAAGCGAGAGTATGTTGTTTATGATTTACCGTTCCGTGTTTCATATTGAGATGTTGTCAGTGCAAAACCCCACGCCTGACGTGCGCGCCAGAGTAAATCATACCCCCACCCTTGGGGGAAGCGAGAGTATGTTGTTTATGATTTACCATTCCGTGTTTCATATTGAGATGTTGTCAGTGCAAAGCCCCACGCCTGACGTGCGAATGAACACCAGCACCGGCATAGGTAGCTTAATATAACGATCCTGTATCGCATGGCATATGTTGACATTTTACATTTCAGTAATTCATCCCCCGGGCCCTACGCCCCTGGGCAGCGAGTGTATGTCTTTTATGATGGATTTACTATCCCGCGTCTCATATTGAGATCTTGTCAGTCCCTCACCCTACGCCTGAGGCCCGAGACGGTACAGGTAGCTTCGTAATGATTTCCATCCCGTGTTCAAAGTTGATATTTGACTCCGCAGTCCGTCACCCCACGCCTCAGGCACGAGACGGCGAAGGTAGCTTCATGATGATTCTGTGTCCCCAAGTTTCATATTGATATTTTACTCCTAGTTCTTCGCCCCATTCCCCAGGCGCGTGAGTGAAAATGTAACTTTGTAATTGTTTTGCATTTAGCCTTCGATATTAACATCTTGCCTCTCAGTGCGTTTCCCCATACTGCCTAAGGCGTGAGAGGGAAGAGGTGATGGTTTTGCAGCATTCTAGATTGATATATATTCTCATACTCATTGTCGCAATGAGTGATCCCAAGTTGATCCCAAGTCGAAATCTTAAAATAAGATGTCTTACGTTCCTTGAATTAGGTTTCCCTAATCTCCCTGCATGACTTACGAGTGTCCTCAATCTACGAACCCCACTGTTCGGACTGGTTTGTATTGTGTAAGACGTCTATGCTTTCGAAACTTGTACATAACATGAAGTATCGTAAAACGTGCTAGTTGTTCGTGTTTACTTCAAGCCTCGTAAACTCTACATCACAACCTAGTGCTGCAATCCGCGGTTGAAATATTACTCAAGCACTGACAGTATGATGCTCGCTCTAGACTCGGAATTGTGTTTGGATCTTTTTTTTTTTTTCCAAAAAATCAATTTTGTATTCGAGTTTCTGCCACAAAAAAAAAAAAGAAAACCATAATACGGCAGGGGAAACAACACGCCGAACATTAGAAGGTCCGTGCCTTCCGATTCGCTCAAAATTTCTTGAGCTAATGCGTTGTTTTTAATGCGCCCTGGTTATGTAGACTGCAGCATATATGCATACATACAACAACTGAGCAATTTTCTGTCCGACTTATTCCAACTCAAAAAAATCCGGTAGCTTGTCCCACAGTTCCTTTCTGATCTCTCTTATCTTATCTCGGAATGCGCACGTGCAAGAGTAACACAATTTTGTGGGCCGCGCACGAGATTCAAGGTGACATGTCAAAGTGAGTGGATCAAGGGAAGTCAGAATAGTTTCGTAATTGATAGAGGGCGGTGTTAGTCCAGCCCAGCAGGCGTTCTGATCACAAGCTGTACAAAGTGGTTCCATGACCTGGCACTGGAGGCATGCCAAAATTTTCTGAGCCAGAAAACCATACAGAAAATCTTCAGAAATGGTTGAGTATGCCAATGATTTATCTGGATGGGAAAACTGTGTGAAAACGGGATGTTTGCCAATGATTTTCTGATTCCAGGAAATTTTAATAAGATCACTCAGAATAAATTGAGAAAATTGGGAGGAAAAACCTGAGAAAACTCTTTTCCCCATGTTTTCCCATGTTTTTCCTCACAGTTTTTTAAGTCATTCTGAGTGATCTTATTAAAATTTCCTGGGATCAGAAAATCATTGGCAAACATTCTGTTTTCACACATTTTTCCCATCCAGATAAATCACTGGCATACTCAACCATTTCTGAAGATTTTCTGTATGGTTTTCTGGGTCAGAAAATTTTGGCATGCCTCCAGTGTGGGGGTCACAGATCATGGAATAGTGGTCCGAAAACCACTCGCCAATGGCATGCCGACCTTTCATAAGGCGAATGAGATCTTGCGAAGTGAGTTTGCTAAATGCTGCAGCACAATGTCCACTAAGGAGACTTGAAGTGAATTGTACATCTCCACGCCCTCCGTGATCCAAGGAAGGTGGTATTCGCGATAGATGATAGAAAGCGGCAGGAAGAATATGATTTATGACACAAAGTTCGCGAGCGAGTATGATGGCGTCGCACAGATCCGGAAGATAGCAGTCCACTTTTTCTCTAGGCTTGATATTCTTTGTTTTCCAGTGTATTTTGCCTTTGTTCCTGTCCCACATTTCGAGTTCGGAAGGCCAGTCTGACGACAAGAGATCGATGATCGGCTCTTGCACCATATCTACTTCATATTTAATAGTCAAATTGAGAATTCCTCTCACAGCGTCCACAGTCTTCTTTTTGTTTCTCTTGATCGGGATTTTTCTAAGCCTTAGTGGGTGGCAAAGGGGGAGTGAGTGTGAACAAGAGGAAGTAAAACCCTTCGATCCTTGCCTATAGTCATACAATGTCATAAGGAAGCACGTTAGATCCTCAGCATCATCCTGCATGTGAACGAGAGGAACGCTAGCAAAGCTCTCTACTTGTGCGATGTCGGGAGAGGGCACTGGCAGAGATAACATTCTGTCGAATATGGGGGAAGATCTTGACAGGTATATTTTATCAACCTTGAATGCAGTGATGACTCCATCTTTTCGAGGCAGAGATAGAAGCACCAAGTCTCCAGTGTCATAATAAATGTCTTTAGACTTTATGATGGTCTCTGAGTCCTCGCGTGGATGCGTCAAAGGACATGATTGACTAGGGGGCACAGATATTTTTCCACGAGGTGAGGAGAAGTTGTTCTTACAGGTAACGAGCTTGATTGAAGAGACCCAAATGGTTACCGGAGGTTGAGCAAACAAGCGAAGTACGAGCTTAGTAAGCTACATCAGGAAAATGGGTATGGGCGCCTAAATGGTACATACCCATCTACACTGGAGGCATGGCAGAATTTTCCCCATGGGAAAATTCACTGGAAAATTCACAGAAGTGGTTGGATTTTCCAGATGTAATCCAGTCAGGAAAATCAGGTGAATAAACCAATAATTGCTTAAGATTTTCCAATGCTGGAACCCAGTGGGATAATCCACCTGGAAAATTTTGGGGCTACACATATGCAAACAATTGGTTTGGCTAGGATTTTCAACTTAGTTGAATTCAAGGAAAATATATGATTTTCCTATGATTATAGACACCAAGATAACTATGAGAAGTTGTTAGGATAACCATCAGGAAAATTGGAGGAATAATCAATATTTTCTGGGGAGTACTTTGAACTGGAAATGGCTCAGGAAAATTTCCATTCTCCAAGGGGAAGACCTGATGACAAATCCTGGGAAAATATATCAAGTGCTGAAGCATTTCCCAAATAGGAAACTGAGCAAAAAATTTATTGTCTTACTAACATGATCCGATCTGGAAAATGATAGTATGATGAGAAGAGGTTTTCCTAGGGTTTTCCAATGGTGGAACACCCTTGGAAGAATGGATTTGTGAAGATTCACAGAGATTACTGTAGATTCTGTGAGATTCTGTGAGATTCTAATAGATTCCAATAGATTCTAAGAGATTCCAACAGATTCTGATAGATTCCCATAGATTCTGATAGATTCCAATAGATTTTGATAGATTCCAATAGATTCTGGTAGATTCCAATAGATTCTGATAGATTCCAACAGATCCTGAGAGATTCCAACAGATTCTGATAGATTCTAACAGATTCTAAGGGATTCCAATAGAGTCTGATAGATTCTACAGGATGCTAATGGATTCTAATGGATTCTGTGAAATTCTGAGTGATTCTGTGAAATTCTGAGTGATTCTGTGAAATTCTGAGTGATTCTGTGAAATTCTGGTAGATTATAAGAGATTCTGTCAGATCCTGTGAGATTCAGATGAATTTTAATGGATTATAATGGGTTCTAATGGATTCTGTGAAATTCCGAGTGGTTCTGTGAAATTCTGGTAGATTATAAGAGAGTCTGTCAGATCCTGTGAGATTCAGATGAATTTTAATGGATTCTAATGGGTTTTAATAGATTCTGATAGATTATAACGGATTGAGATGGATTCTGCAAGATAATGAGAGATGCTAATATATTCTGTTGGGTGCTAATAGATTCTGTGGGATTCTGATAGATTCTGTGAGATGCTGATATTGTCAAGGGGATTCACATAGAGGGTTGAAAATTCTGATATATTTACCAGAATGCTGAGAGATTGAATGAGATTCAGATGGATTCAACAAGCACAAGCCCTGACTTAGGCAAAGGAAAACCAGAAAAAGGGAGGTACAAGTACAACAGAACATCACATGGTGTGATATGGCCATGAGGGATGCATGGGGCACTTGTGGGTCCCAGAAACTGTGGCAAAAGCAAAGATACCTGTAGGAGAAAGGGGATCCAAGAACAAAGGGATCCTCCATTTTGTGATCTGGCCCTGAGGTCGATTGATGGATGTGGTGCTCCCAAAAGCTGTGGGGTGGAGGCACAGGAGTGTGGAACAAAAAAGCCAGGGAACCAAAAAGAGCTGCTGTTTGATGATTGGAGGGGGAATAAAAGCGTGGAGCAGTGGCAGCGCTACAAAGGGATCAGGTGGACAGAGTGACACTGTGAAGGAAGGAGGCACTGGAGGAAAAGAAGTGTCAATTGTGCGACCTGGGTGGGAGATATGTGGGGGCACTTGCAGGTGCCAGAGGCTGTGATGTGGGAAAAGGAAGATTTTGAACAAAGGAGCCACTGGAACAAAGGGAGGAACCATTTTGTGAGCAAGACATGAGATATGCATGAGGCATTTGCAGCTCCCGTGTGTCCCAGCACGGACAAAGGCACATTTTGAACAAAGGAGCCACTTGGACAAAGGAAGGCACCATTGTGTGAGCGAGACACAAGATATGCATGAGGCACCCACAGCGCCCATGTGCACAGGGCTGCACAAAGCCACATTTGGAACAAAGGAGTGACTGGAACAAAGCAAGGAACCATTTTGTGAGCGAGACATGAGATATGCGTGAGGCACATGCAGCTCCCGTGTGCAGGGCTGCACAAAGCCCCACTTTGAACAAAGGAGTGACTGGAACAAAGAAAGGAACCATTTTGTGAGTGAGACAAGAGGTATGCATGTGGCCCCTGCGGCTTCTGTGTGCACTGGGCAGCACAACACCACATTTTGAACAAAGGAGCCACATGAACAAAGGAAGGAACCATTCTGTGAGTGTAAGAGGAACTCCTCATACTGCTCCTTTTTATTCTCCTTCTCCTATTCTCCTCTCTTATTCATGGTCACCCCTTCTATCCACATCTCCCTTTTATCTCTCTTTTCTCCCTGTTGTTTCTATCTAATATTCCCATTTCCTTCCCCCCCCTCCTCCTTCCTACTCACTTCTACAACTGGTGCTTCTATTCGCGATTTAAGCACCCAGTGACGTGTGCAAGTTGGAACCTACCTGGGCTACGTCATAGGTCACATGACTTCTGTTTTAAGCACCCAGAATGTTCAGTCAGTTCGGAGAATTTCCTTAATTAGGAGTCGCCTCGGCAGTGGGAGTCCTTAGGCTTTTCTCTTTGGATTCCCATCTGCCAGGTATGTATCCTTGCCTGTAGCCTTCCTTGAACTTATATACTTTGGATTCCCATCTGCTAGGCTCTAGTGTGATATCACTGCAGGCATAGTAGAATTTTCCCACCTGGAAAATCTAAAGAAAAACATAAATAGTGGTCAGATTTATAGAATGTACTCTGGGATGAGAAAACTGTAAGAGAAGTTATATTTCTGTACTGTTTTCTCATAATTTTCCAGGATGACTGGGATAATCCGATGCAAATATTATGACTATTATAAGGAAATAGGAATATGCTAACAATTATCTTACGTTGAATTACTCCAGTAAAATCTGACCCCTTATTAAGTTTTTCCCAAGTTTTTCTGGAGTGGAAAACCTTTCTATGCCTCCAGTGATATTCCACTAGCCCCAGAGGTTGCCCTTATAGTAAAAAAGCCTGCCAACTTACCAGACTGGTCACTGTCACCTTCGTCTCTGAATTGATATCTTCAGGTGCATAGCTGCTTAGGACCCCTCTGGTACATTCCTTAATACTCCATCCACTTCTACCATGTCTACACCCATACCAGAAGACCCGAATTCCTTTGATTTTCAAGCGGCTTACAATGAGCTGCATCAGCGTGTCGTGGTTTTAGAGGTTGCTTTGCGTGCTGAGAGAGAACAGAAGGAATTACTGGCACAACAGGTTCAACAGACAGATGTCCAGGTGCACACTTTGAACCATGATGTCGCTAGCCTTATGACTGCATCCCTTTCCCCCCCTGCTACTCAAAAACGTGCTACTCCTGCCACTCCTGCTGACTTTAATGGCAACAGAGAAAAAGGATGAGCTGTTTTGGAAACTGCGATCTCAGAACTAAACGTTGGTGTAAGGTACACAATCAAGTTTAGTCTAGCCACTAATAGTGTTCAAGGGGATATCAACCAAAGACTATTTTAATGGAGAACCCAATTAAGAGATTCTACTCCAGTGTTCAAATAACACTATTACTTTGCAGTAACAATGCAATTCAAAGCACTTGTAGCAAGGCTACTAGTCTGGTCAAGATAATACTTGAAACTATGAGGGAGAGCGTACAGGGTTCCAATGCTTTGTTTTTATATGCAATATATGGGGAAAGCAGACTTGGACGACTAGGCTCTGGGTCATAACAATTGAATAGCTGTTCAATTGAAAGACTAAAAGGATAGCCAAGAAACAAGGAGCGAAAGGACGAAACCAACAACAGCAAGTTAGAACTAACTTGAGAGTTGATAAAGTCAACACTAACACAAACTAGTTAGCCAGGCAAAGGCCCTACAAGCAACAGTGCCCAGATAAGATAGAGTGTGGTAGCTTTGTGCTGACACAAGCTAGTAATCAAACTAAGACCCTACAAGCAACAGACCTTGATTAGATAGAAAGTGTACTACACCCCAACACTAGTTATTGATTAGACTTTGGCCCTACAAGCAACAAGGGATAATCAAATAGTAGTGGTGGTTGTTACCAACACAAGCTATTAATTTAACTTTGGCCCTACAAGCTACAAAGCTTCAATTAATTAGAAGTGATGATACCCAATACAAGCCAGCAGTTGTACTTTGGCCCTACAAGCAACAAAGTGTCAACTGGATGGAAAGTAGTGGTTTGCTTACACAAACTAGTAGTCTTTAACTCTGGTCCTACAAACTACAGAGCTCCAACTAAAGCAGCGAAAAGCTGAAGAGATTGTGCCTCACCCCTGCAAGGTGATAAGTGTACTGAAAGAGGCTCCTGCAGAGTTTTTCAGCTAGTCAAGTTCTTCAGGCTTGAACTGATTCTGATAGAAGGCTCAGGCTTCAGGCAGAAGTGGGTGTGAAATGTGTTTGATTGCTTGTCTTACTAGGCTACCTAGGGCTATATTTATAGCTCTACATCTGAGACATTCTAGCTGCTTTTGGAAGGTCTGGAAACCACTGGAAACTGGTGGAAACTGGTGGAAGGTTGTGGCAGTTTCCTTTTATGGACAGACCTTCCAGAAGCTTCTAGTCATTTCTACACTATTAATATACGACTACTGATTGGCTAGAGGGGCTAGTGATGCTATGGCAGTGACACTGCACCTCTGGCTATTAATACTTAATTAGGAAAATAGAGAGAATAAAGAAATACTGCTGAATTGTGTACATTAATGGTTTATGCTGATCAATGAGTTGGCTTACCTCAGCTGCTGAGATACAATAAAGGCAATTATTGATAAGCAGCTGAGTTGAAGCTGAGTTCTTGATTTGGCAAGTATTAGGTCAGCCTTCCAAGTCGTGGACTCTTGTGGACCATTAATGTACACTCAGGCAGCTGTTACAAAAAATAGAAATATAAGTACAACTACTAGATAGAAACACTTGGAACCCTATAGGCAGACTCTTGAGACTATAATTACATTATAGGGATCCCTAACACAAGCCTTCTTGAACTCTTGTAAACTCTATCTTGCTCTGTGCCCAACTCACTTCACCAATGATCACGCAAAGGTCCTCTGGGCCCTGTCATTCATGAAATCAGGTCGTGCTTCATCCTTTGCCACATGCATCTTCGAAATGGAAACTAGAACTGGTTGTCCTACCCATTCTACCTGGGTCTCTTTCGAGGAGGCATTCAGGTCGACATTCTTCCTTCCCCAGGAAGAAACTACTGCCTGGACCAAACTTGAGTCGCATCATTCCATATAAGAAACATTGATGGGGGGTCCATGTGGGTGTTTTTAGTAATCATTGGTCAGCAGATCTCCTGAGCTTAATAGCAGCCCCAATAAAATCAGGAAAAATACAGGAAAAATCAGAGAGGCCACTAGGACCTGGCTGGAGCTTGCCTGAGCCTCACCTTCATAAAATAACAATAAAATAATGCAGTGCTTTCCCAGACAATTTTAGGGTTAGGGTTTTGGGTTCTGAGACTTCCTGGGCAGCCTTGAGTGTCAAAATAACACAGTTTCTCATTGGAGAATATGAGTTAGAGATTTCAAACCAGAATCCAATGAGCCAAATCCAAGATATGAACTGGACAGTGTAAACCTAAACCAATCCTGGCATTGGACAATCCAACTTCCAAAAGGCCAATGATCAATCTGATTCTGAACCAGCTAATCCATGATTCAAAAGATCAGACTCTGAACCCTCAATCTGATTTGGAATCAGACCATCAGACTCCAAACTGGCCACTCTGATTCTGAATCAGACAATCTAATTCTGAACCAACCACTCCAAATTTGAACTTGACAGATTAAGATCTAAAGCTGAACCGGACAATTCCACTCCAAACCAGCTGCTTTGATTCTGAATTAGACAATCCAATGCCAGATCAGATGAACCGACTCTGAACCAACCAATCCAATTGTGAATAGGACAATCTGACTCTGAACTGGTCAATCTTAGCCAATCCATGTCTGAATCCACCAATCCATGTCTAAATTCGACAATCTAACTCCAAACTGGACACATTATGTTACTCCAAACCAGCCAATCCAACTCTGGACCAACCAATCTGAGTCCTGATTTTGAATCAAACAATCAGCCTGAGAATCAGACAATCAGACTTAGAATTAGACAATCCTAATCAAAACCAGACAATCTGACTCCAAACTAGACATATTTCCAACTCTGAATCAGACAATCCAACTACAAACCGGACACATTATTCAATTCCAGACCAGCCAACTTGATTCTGAACTGGACAATCTAACTTCAAACCAGCCTATCCAAATTGGACAATGCAACTCTGGATCAGACAACTCAGATTTGGCCAAATTGATTTCAAAGCAGACCATCTGACTCTAAGTCAGTCAATCTGATTCTAACACAGATAATCCAACTCTGAACCGGCCAATCTGACTCCAAATTGGACTGTCTGAATTTGAAATGAACAGGACAATCCAAGATTCCAAGTTACTCCAAACCAATAACTGATTCCTAATTAGATTAAATCAAACAATTCAACTTTGAATTGGACAATCAGATTCTGAATTGGACAGTATAATTTGAATCAAACAATATGACACCAATCTGGCCAAACCGATTCTGAATCTGACAATCTGACTTGAAATTGGACAATATGACTGAACTATCCACTGATCCCACTCTGATTCTGATTCTGAGAATCTGACTCCAAACTGGCCAATCTGATTCTGAAGTGGCCACTCCAATTCTGAACAAGATGATCTGATCATAAATGACCCACTCCGACTCTGAACTGGCAGATCCAACTCTCAACTGAATGATCTAACTCTGAACCAGTCAATCTGATTCTGAATCTGACTTGAACTGGACAACCTAAATCATTGTGATTAAAACTGCCCAAATTGAATCAGAAGCAGACAATTCATGTGATTCAATAATCACACACTAGACAATCTATGTCCAAACCCAAATCATTGGACACATTAGGGGTGATCACAGTTGACTGATTTCATGGATTTGATAGGAGATTTGAGGTGTGGTGGATTTGGGACAGGAAATCAACAAATCCAGGAAAGTCCCTCCAGAGACTAGAGTCGCTTTGGGAAAATTTGGCAGATTTGATACTGGATTTTCAAGTGTGAATCAAATGTAAATTGTCATTCATTGTAAATATTGCAAGTACTATTATGATCTCTTAGATGCACATTTTCTGAATGAGTGTAAATCAATGCCAAATGCTGTTCCCAATCTGGGGTGTCAGACTTGACTGGTCAGATTTGGATGATTCTCATTACTCTTGAACATCAATTCCCTATCAAATACATAAAATCAGCCAACTGTGATCACCCCTATTGCTGGCTTTTGATAGAACTTTGGTTTTGAATGATGCAGAAAAACTGCTGAGTGTTACTGAGGCAATGTGGCATGTGATATTTAATATGTAATACAAGTCCAAGCATAGAATTCACCAAAGTTGTAATGAGGCACTATCTGGTCAGTCCACCTTGATGAAGGTGCTGTCACAACAAATATTGTGTATAAGGATGTTCTGCCTCATCCAAGTAAGTATTTGGGATTTGATTGGAGTTGCCACTATTGCTAACTCAGATAGGTGGTACATTCACTTTGGACAACTTATAAAAATGGCTGTTGGATTACATAGGATACTGTTGCCACAGTCGGGCTGTTTATGGTTTGGCTCAGTTTTTGAAACCAGCCATTGGTGAAATAACACTTTGGGGGCTCTGGGATGCACCTCTATGAAAGCTTCCTATTAAAAAACCTCCCAAGCTGATAGTTTGGTGAAGATTACTCTTGAGCTATTGCCCATGAAAAAATATATATCAGCTGGAGCCAACAGCAACACTAACATAGGAACAATGTAATTGTAAATATGCCATGTAAAAATTTCATTTTTTGATTGTGGATATGATTGAAACTAGCAAACACCTAATGGGGTGCCCGTGCATAGCACGGGTTACTCACCTAGTACTATCAGAATCGTCATACCGTTGATGACTATATCAATGAGTTTGAAGAGCTGGTTGAGAAGTCTGGATACGGAGAACAGGCCTCCCTCGTCATGAAATTCCGCCATGGTCTCAACCCTTCAATCCAGAGCAGGATTGCTAATATGGTTGAAGGACACCCATCGGACAATGACCTTTCCGAATGGTTTTCAGCGGCTAGGACAATCTCACAAGCACGTGCTGCTAATGAAGCCTTTCAAAGCACCTCACGCCCTGCACCAAATACTTCTACCCGTCCCTCTCCTGTCTCTGTTGGTGTCAACCACCAAAATCCACACCCACGTCACCAATCGGAATCAGCACCACAGCTTCAAGCAGTCCCACCTATTGCTACCATGGGTGCCCAACCAGTGGCAATGGAAGTAGATACTGCTTGCCGTCATCAACCCAGTTCCCTTGTCTGTCATAGGTGTGGAAAACCAGGCCACTTCATTTGAGAATGTACTCAGGCTTTTGATGTTCGGACCATGACTGCTGAAGAGAAGGACGAATGGATTGCCCACTTGCTGTCATCCACTGATCTGAGAGTTGCAAGCCCTATCAAGGAAGACAATCCAGAGCCTCAGGAAGGAGAAGAGGATTTTGTGTCACACAGCAGGTGAATAGTGTGCCCCTGCTGCCAATTCCCAATCGTTTTGATCCACTGCTGTATAATAAGGTGAACAATGAATACACAGATTCAGAACCTGATTCCTCAGCTATGGAGACCGAAATGCTAGACACACAACCCTTAACTCCTCCCCAGTCTCATACTCGTTTCCATCGTAAAAAATGGGAACGAAACCTTCCTGCACAGTATGTTGTTGCTTCCACCCCAAGCCCAAACTCCCTCTCTCTCCCAATCGAGGTTCAAACCACAGATACAACAGAGATCAAGTCAGTTCGCGCTCTACTTGACTCCGGTGCCACTGGTTTGTTTATCGACTTGGGATTTGTTCAGGAAAACTGCCTCACTGCATGACCACTCTCTTGTCCTATTCCAGTGTACAATGTTGATGGCTCACCCAATGAATCTGGATCCATCACTGAAGTCATTGATCTAATTCTGCGGTACAAAGACCATTCCGAGAGAGGTGTGTTCGCTGTTACACACCTAGGGTGTCAACGTATGATCCTTGGATACACCTGGCTTTGGGACCACAACCCAGAAGTTGACTGGAAGTCTCAAGAAGTACGGATGACTCGGTGTCCTCCCCAGTGCCATACATGTCACAACATCATCAAGGAAGAACATCAGAAGGCCCTACAACTGCGCACCTGCCATATTGGGCCTTGCCCTATTCTCATGCATGATTCAGATGGATCAACAGCTGAAGAAGAACTCCTCCTGAGTCAGTTTGGAGACTTTCCTTAATTAGTAGTCGCCTCGGCAGTGGGAGTCCTTAGGCTTTTCTCTTTGGGCCCCCCCCCCATCTGCCAGGCTCTAGTGGTGATATTCCACTAGCCCCAGAGGTTGCCCTTATAGTGAGTGAGACATGAGATATGTGTGTGGCACCTGCAGCTCCCGTGTGGACTGGGCTGCACAAAGACACATTTTCAACAAAGAAGCCACTTGAACAAAGGAAGGGACCATTTTGTGAGTGAGACACGAGATATGCATGTGGCACCTGCAACTCTCTTGTGCACTGGGCTCCACATAGCCATATTTTGGACAAAGGAGTGACTGGAACAAAGGAAGGAACCATTTTGTGAGCAAGACACAAGATGTGCATGTGGCACCTGCAGCTCCTATGTGCACTGGGCTGCACAAAGCCACATTTTGGACAAAGGAGCCACTTGAAGAAAGGAAGGAACCATTTCATGAGCGAGACACGAGATGTGCGTGTTGGACCTGCAGCTCCCGTGTGCACTGGGCTGCACACAGCCACATTTTGAACAAAGGAGCCACATGAACGAAGGAAGGAACCATTTCATGAGCGAGACACGAGATATGTGTGTGCCACCTGCATCTCCCATGTGTGCTGGGCTGCACAAAGCCACATTTTGACCAAACGAGCCGCTTGAACAAAGGAAGGAACCATTTTGTGAGCGAGACACGAGATATCTGTGAGGCACCTGCAGCTCCCATGTGCACTGGGCTGCAAACAGGCACATTTTGAACAAGGGAGCAACTGGAACAAAGGAAGGAAGCATTTTGCGAGCGAGACACAACATATGTGTGTGGCACCTGCAGCTCTCTTGTGCATTGGGCTCCACACAGCCACATTTTGAAGAAAGGAGCCCCTGGAACAAAGGAAGGAACAATTTTGTGAGCAAGAAACGAGATATCTGTGAGGCACCTGCAGCTCCCATGTGCACTGGGCTGCACAAAGCCCCAATTTTGAGAAAGAAGTGACTGGAACAAAGGAAGGAACCATTTTGCCAGCGAGACACGAGCTATGCATGTGGCACCGGCAGCTCCTGTGTGCACTGGGCTGCACACAGCCACATTGTGAACAAAGGAGCCACTGGAACAAAGGAAGGAACCATTTTGCGAGTGAGGGACGACGGATGCATGTGGCACCTGCAGCTCCCATGTGGGCTGGGGGGCACAAAGCCACATTGTGAAAAAAGGAGCCACTTGAACAAAGGAAGGACCATTTTGGGAGCGAGACACGAGATATGCGTGTGGCACCTGCAGCTCCCATGTGGGCTGGGCTGCACAAAGCCCCATTGTGACCAAAGGAGTGACTGGAACAAAGGAAGGAACCATTTTGCGAGCAAGTCACAAGATATGCGTGAGGCAGCTGCAGCTCCTATGTGCACTGGGCTGCACAGTGCCACATTTTGAACAAAGGAGGCACTTGAACAAAGCGAGGAACCATTTTGTGAGTGAAACACAAGACATGTGTGTGCCACCTGCAGCTCCCGTGTGCACTGGGCTGCACAAAACCACATTTTGAACAAAGGAGCCACTTGGACAAAGGAAGGAACCATTTTGTGAGCGAGACACGAGATACGTGTGTGGCACCTGCAGCTCCCTTGCACACTGGGCTGCACAAAGCCCCATTTTGAACAAAGGAGCCACTTGAACAAAGGAAGGAACCATTTCTTGCACGAGACATGAGACATGCGTGTGGCACCTGCAGCTCCCGTGTGTGCTGGGCTGCACACAGCCCCATTTTGAACAAAGGAGCCGCTTGAACAAAGGAAGGAACCATTTCGTGAGTGATACATGAGATATGCGTGTTGCACCTGCAGCTCCTGTGTGCGCTGGGCTGCACAAAGCCACATTTTGAACAAAGGAGCCACTTGAACAAAGGAAGGAACCATTTCATGAGTGAGACATGAGATGTGCATGTTGGACCTGCAGCTCCCGTGTGCACTGGGCTGCACACAGCCACATTTTGAACAAAGGAGCCACATGAACAAAGGAAGGAACCATTTCATGAGCGAGACACGAGATATGCGTGTGCCACCTGCATCTCCCATGTGTGCTGGGCTGCAAAAAGCCACATTTTGAACAAAGGAGCCGCTTGAACAAAGGAAGGAACCATTTTGTGAGCGAGACACAAGATATACGTGTGGCACCTGCGGCTCACATGTGCACTGGGCTGCATGAAGCCACATTTTGCACAAAGGCATGACTGGAACAAAGGAAGGAACCATTTTGCAGGTGAGACACAAGGTATGCATGAGGCACCTGCAGCTCTCGTGTGCACCCGGCTGCACGAAGCCACATTTTGAACAAAGGAGACACTTGAATAAAGGAGGGACCATTTTGTGAGGGACACACGAGATACGCATGTGGCACCTGCAGCTCCCATGTGCACAGGGCTGCACAATGCCCCATTTTGAAAAAAGCAGCCACTGGAACAAAGCAAGGACCATTTTGTGAGCGAGACACGAGATATGCGTGTGGCACCTGCAGGTCCCGTGTCGACTGGGCTGCACAAAGCCACATTGTGACCAAATGTTAGATCCCAGATCCGACCCGTGTTATTCTGACTTTTCACATACTCCAATAAGCCTTTCCGCTTATTTCTGACATGCCCCCATTGTTATTCTAAGTCACGGCTCTATCTTCATATTATCTCCGCACGTCTGATCTCCATCCCCGTATCCGCTCCAATTTCAGAACTCCATATCACGCACCCTTATCTTCTGTTCCCGATTTCGGAATCCCGCATGTCTTAAATATGTTTTCTCCTCGTCAAGCTTCTTTTGCTTGTAAATCCTGTCGTATCGTATCGTATCGTGTTATATCATATCGCATCGTATTGCTTCACTACTTCATCTCACTATCTTTCGTACCACCCTCTATTACTACACTTTGTTCGCTCCAAACTTCTACCTGTAATAAGGCTTTCAAACCTTGTTCGGTATTCCGATTATTCCGATCACTCCGATTATTCTGATCATTCCGACCCTACTTCATCCGACATCTCAAACCCTCCTTGATTACACTCGCCTCCCACAAAAGCTAGTCTTTACTCAATATTGATTTATCATTACTTCTACCTTCCCACATCAACCATCCCATCCCTGAATACCCAAAGTCCCTGCTGACCTCTGATAAGTCTCAACGCATCATTCGCACTGACCCTCTGAATAGACCCAACCAATTGGAAACCCAATAACACTCTGGTCTTCAGTCCGAAATACCAGGGCACTAGAAATCCAAGGGGGTGCAACCCATATGTTGAAGCCAACGCCAGTGTCAATCAGTCTTTGGAGCTCCAACTTACGAGTCATCCAGTATTCCCACGCATTTCTGAATATTGTGACTACCGACCTCGGCCAAGGAGAGCTCTGACCAAATCCGACCCCAATGTCAAACCCGGCGAACCCTAACAGTCTGACATTGAATCCAGCACACATCCCTAACACCAAAGGAGCCACTTGAACAAAGGAAGGAACCAATTTGTGAGCAAGACACGAGATATGCGTGAGGCACCTGCAGCTCCCATGTGAACTGGGCTGCAAAAAGTCACATTGTGAACAAAGGACCCACTTGACCAAAGGAAGGACCATTTTGTGAGCGAGACACGAGATACACATGTGGCACCTGCAGCTCCCATGTGCACAGGGCTGCACAAAGCCTCATTTGGAACAAAGGAGTGACTGCAACAAAGGAAGGAACCATTTTGTGAGCGAGAACCGGGAGATGCGTGAGGCACATTGTGAACAAAGGAGCCACTTGAACAAAGGAAGGACCCATTTTGCAAGCAAGACACGAGATATGTGTGTGGCACCTGCAGCTCCCATGTGCACAGGGCTGCACAATGCCACATTTTGCACAAAGGAGCCATTTTCACAAAGGAGGGAACCATTTTGTGAGCAAGACACGTGATATGCGTGTGGCACTTGCAGCTCCAGTGTGCACTGGGCTGCAGGAAGCCACATTTTGAACAAAGGAGTGACTAGAACAAAGGGGAGAACCATTTTGTGAGCGAGAAACAAGATACGCATGTGGCACCTGCAGCTCCCATGTGCACAGGGCTACAGAGCTGCACAAAGCCACATTTTGAACAAAGAAGCCACTTGAACAAAGGAAGGAACCTTTTTGTGCATCAGACACAAGATTTGCGTATGGCACCTGCAGCTCTTGTGTTCACTGGGCTGCACAACACCATGTTTTGAACAAAGATGCCACTGGAACAAAGGACCAAACCATTTTGTGAGCGAGACACGAGATATGTGTGAGGCACCTGCAGCTCCCATGTGCACGGGGCTGCAAACAGGCACATTTTGAACAAGGGAGCAACTGGAACAAAGGAAGGAAGCATTTTGCAAGCGAGACACAACATATGCGTGTGGCACCTGCAGCTCTCTTGTGCACTGGGCTCCACACAGCCACATTTTGGACAAAGGAGTGACTGGAACAAAGGAAGGAACCATTTTGTGAGCAAGACACAAGATGTGCATGTGGCACCTGCAGCTCCTATGTGCACTGGGCTGCACAAAGCCACATGTTGAAGAAAGGAGCCCCTGGAACAAAGGAAGGAACAATTTTGTGAGCAAGAAACGAGATATCTGTGAGGCACCTGCAGCTCCCGTGTGCACTGGGCTGGACAACACCACCTTTTGACCAAGGGCCACACGAGATATGCGTGTGGCACCTGCAGCTCTCTTGTGCACTGGGCTCCACATAGCCATATTTTGGACAAAGGAGTGACTGGAACAAAGGAAGGAACCATTTTGTGAGCAAGACACAAGATATGCGTGTGGCACCTGCAGCTCCCGTGTGCACAGGGCTGGACAAAGTCACATTTTTCACAAAGGAGCCACTTGAATGAAGGAAGGAACCATTTTGCGAGCAAGACATGAGATATGTGTGTGGCACCTGCAGCTCCCATGTGCACTAGACTGAACAAAGCCACATTTTGCACAAAGGAGCCACTTGAAAAAAGGAAGGACCATTTTGTGAGTGAGACACGAGATATGCGTGTGGCACCTGCAGCTCCTATGTGCACTGGGCTGGACAAAGCCACATTTTGCACAAAGGAGCCACTTGAACAAAGGAGGGAACCATTTTGCGAGCAAGACACATGATATGCATGTGGCACTTGCAGCTCCCGTTGACAAGCATGATACTTGACAGCGCCTACTACACTACAAAAGATGCTCACTGCACACGTGCCTATCATCATCAGCTTTTGCCAGACCATCATCTGCTGTGCTACCTCCAATCCACCAGACACATCATCTCCACACTCATTCTATTTTTCATTGATTCTATTTTCAATATGCCATCCAGCATTGCCGCCGCCACATCCCATGATTCGTTTCAGATGACTGCCAAGCCAGACATACACGTTGGACCACGTGTTGAACTTCCTAGTCGGTGTTCTCCCCTTGATGTTCATTTGTCCAGTCCTCCTCCACAAGTCGCACATCGTCAGTACTATCCCCTATATGTCAAATCTCCTGAAGGCCCATACCAAATATTCCCCTCATATCCTCCTTATCACATTCATGATTGCATATGGGTATTCAATCAAACCTTCCATGCTCCCTTCTACGTCATCGGTTTTGACCCAAACTTTGAACCAGTGAATGGTTGGCATCGTATCGTCCTCAGGAATAACTGGTACATCAAAGAGCACGGACCAGGAACAGAGATTTGCTACGGTTATGTGTCTAAGGACTTCGTCAAGAAGGGCTCGTCTTCATTCCCTCTCTGGAGGAAATTTGTATCCAAGTGTCGTGATTGGTTCACATGTTTCTGAGTCATCATCAAGTCACATGACTCACTTACTCATCTTCGGAGATATTTGACAAGCAACTGGAATCCTATGGGACGGCTATGACTCATTTTTCATCACCTGACTCACTCGCTTCTTGGCTGTACTTCTATTTCCAATCGTTCCACCTGGTCTATTGTCTGTGACTCACTTCTATTCTATTTCTGGCTTCTATTTCAAATTTTCTGCCACATTTCCCTTCATTTCTTCGACCACCTGACTCAATTTTCCATTTCTTTACAAACCACCTTCCTATTCTGGTTTTCTGCCTCTCGCCGTTAGTCATTTCTCCTGTCTGCTGTCGATGACATCGTTGTATGGCATACTCGCATCGTTTGTTGTTCTGCTCATGTATATAAGTCCTGTTTCGCCTTAGTGTACCCCAATTCACCTCTTTCAGTTGGATTCACTCATCTAAGTCTAAGTCTAAGTCTACTACTATGTCTACATCAAGGCCAGCTTTGTCAATCACGTGACATTTGCTGTTGTATCTCGTCTACGCTTATGTCAGTGTATTAGGTCATCATCTTCGTCACTGCTACATCCTCATCTTTGTCCTTGTTCTACCTTTGTTGCTGCTGATAGCAAAGCGCACTGAGCCGAACACCAGTGTAAGTAGCCATGCAATGACGACACCGCTACCCACTGTCTTTTGGATCCATTTCCGAAAGTAAACCAACATCGCCCTTGCACCAATACATCCTCCTTGAGTCAATCCCAACAGGCTAATTCTAGCTCGTTTGAATGCTATTTCTGTGGAGAAAAAGGACATGGAACTCGACAATGCCATCAAGCTGACACTATGATTGCTGCTAACACAATAGCTCGAAATGATTCAGGTCGCGTATCACATGGCCAGATGCTTCAGACATCCTTTGTAATGGCTCAGAAACTATTTTATCTGCCATCAATCAAGAATTAGCTCTCCAATTCAGGAAGAATTCAGATTGTCCTGCAACCACCAATCTAATCATGGCTCCTCCAGTGCAGCTGACTCAGACTATTCAGAGAGTGACAGTGGCAAGGTCTATGCACAGTATACCAATTCTGTCTCACGACCACGTGATGAGAGAAAAAGTGATAGGAAGAAGACAAGATTTGATGGAGTTTATCCTCCTCCTTGCTCTAAGCTTGCTCCCAAAGCTCAAGACATGTTGTCGGTTTACTTTTGGAAATGGATCCAAAAGACAGTGGGTAGCGGTGTCATCGTTGCATGGCTACTTACACTGGTGTTCAGCTCAGTGCGCTTTGCTATCAGCAGCAACAAAGGTAGAACAAGGACAAAGATGAGGACCTAGCAGTGACAATGACGATGACGTAATACGATGACGTAAGCGAAGATGAGATACAACAGCTAATGTCACTTGATTGACCAAGCTGGCCTTGATGTAGATGTAGAAGTAGTAGTAGACTTAGACTTAGACTTAGACGAGTGAATCCAACTGAAAGAGGTGAATTGGGGTACACTAAGGTAAAACAGGCCTTATATACATGAGCAGAACAAAAAATGATGCAAGTATGCCATACAATGATGTCGTCAACAACAGACAGGAGAAATGACTAACGGCAAGAGGCAGAAAATCAAAATAGGAAGGTGGTTTGTAATGAAATGGAGAAATGAGTCAGGTGGTCGAAGAAATGAAGGGAAATGTGGCAGCAAATTGGAAATAGAAGCCAGAAATAGAATAGAAGTGAGTCACAGACAATAGACCATGTGGAACAATTGGAAATAGAAGTACAAGAAAGAAGTGATTGAGTTAGGTGATGAAAATGAGTCATAGCTGTCCAATAGGATTCCAGTTGCTTGTCAAATATCTCCGAAGATGAGTAAGTGAGTCATGTGACTTGATGATGACTCATAAACATTTGAACCAATCACGACACTTGGATACGAATTTCCTCCGGAGAGGGAACGAAGACGAGTCCTGCTTGATGAAGTCCTTAGGCACATAACCATAGCAAATCTCTGTTCCTGGACCAAACTATTTGATATCCCAGTAGTTCCTGAGTATGATATGATGCCAACCATTCACTGGTTCGTAGTTTGGGTCAAGGCTGATGACGTGGAAGGGAGCATGGAAGACAGGGTCGAATACCCAAATGCAATCGTGAACGCGATAAGGAGGATAGGAGGGGAATGTTTGGTATGGGACTTCAGGAGATTCAACATATAGAGGATAGTATCGACAATGTGCAACTTGTGGAGGAGGACTGGACAAATGAACATCAAGGGGAGAATGTCGACTAGGAAGTTCGATGCATGGTCCAACGTGTATGTCTGGCTTGGCAGTCATCTGAAATGAATCATGGGATGTGGTGGCAGCAATGCTGGATGGCATATTGAAAATAGAATTGATGAAGATGGAATGAGTGTGGAGATGATGTGTCTGGTGGACTGGAGGTAGCACAGCAGATGATGGTCTGGCAAAAGCTGATGAAGATAGGCATGTGTGCAGTGAGCGTCTTTTGTAGTGTAGTAGGCGCTGTCAAGTATCATGCTTGTCACAAGGGTCTGTGATTCCAGTGACAGTACAGGATCTGGTAGAAGGCATAATGAATGGATCAAGAGTTTCAGTTCGAATATACTGTTATGAACTGGATTTCTTCTCATCAGATGTTGGAATTGTCAGAGTATGGGATTGGAGTTGGAGATCAAGACGTACAGACGTTGGCTTCAACTTATAGGTTGCGCCCTCTTGGATGGAATGTTGGAGGAGTCAGACAAGATCGGGGAGTTGGATAGAACTTAGAAACGGAAGCGAGAAGTTGTCAAGTCAAGGTGGGTCAATATTCGAACTGATTGACGAGTACATGCAGGAGTCATATATAACGAATTGATATAATCTGAATCAGAGAGATACAAACATGGAAATCTGAAATGGAGAAAAACCAGAATCAGGGTAGAAAATAAATATGGACATAAGACCGAAGATGTAGATTTTTGATAACAATAACTAAATATAGACGGGATGGAGATAAGCAAGAACAGGTGGAGGAAGTTGGAAATACGAATCGGAATATGTTGGAGAAAAGCAGAAAAGCTGAGAATGAATCTGGGTTCTAACACTGGTTGTCAGAGCTGTTTTGGAATACAGGGTGATGTTCAATTTTGGAGAACGGTGTGTCGAAAGTGCGAGGTGAGATGTGAAGTAGACTTTGAAAGAGAGCAGGATGATTGGTTTTGTAGCAAGTCAAGGTGAGCCATAACTGACCACCATCTTTGGGGATATGGATTCTCTCCTGCAGGTATCGCATAGCATGTAATTCTGCAAGAAGAGTGAGATATATGCCACTCAGCTGAGGTAGCGGAAGGTCTTCATCTTCGGATTCTGATGTTTCCAAGTCATCTAGAAGCTTCAATAGCTGGGCTTGTCCTTCCGCAAGTGTTTGGATAATGAAGAGTTCTAACAAATCGTTGGTGAGGACCTGTCAGTCATTTTGTTGTGGCATAACACTCCAGGGGAGGTAACATGACATCAACAGAGTTCAGCCTCCAGGTCATGCGACTCATGCCAAACTCACAGCACCAGCATGTAGGTAGAAAAACATACTCTAAACTAAATGTTTAAACCATGTGTGTTTTAGGGGATATCACGGTGAAAAACAGTTTTTCAGATTTTTCTGTGGATTTACCATGTTTCAAAATGATTGTTGAAACCGCATCGAAACCGCACCGAAACGGCCCACCATGATATCCCCTAATGTATGTCAGCTTGTTTTGGTGCTCTATCCTGATAGGTTCTCCTAGACCCTAGCGACCAGTCTCAGAGGATGAAAGACGTGGGGTAATACTACATTGCTGCCCTGCAGTCAGGCTGGCAGCGTCAGGCTGCGAGTGTGATAAATGGGGGGGTTTTGACGGTGAGTATGGGTTGTTGATGTTCGTTTCAGTTCTTTATTCTTCTATACACTGAACTTGAGCTTAGAAAGCTGGATGCGGTTAGCACGGAGGGTGATGTACAATGTGCACTACACCACTTGGAAAGGTAGCAGCGGTGGCACAGGTTCGGTGGGTTAAATTTGAACTAGTTAGTACTATTAGAGAGTAGCCCGAGTAGTATTACAAATTTATATGTGATATGTGCACTATGATATTGGTGCCTCTGATATGATACCAGGGCTTGCATATGTATGATACAAGCAGCACATACAGTATATATGGTGCATACTGTCTCAGACAATCATATTCTCATATTATCTGTGTGGTCCTAACTATTTGAGACAGGGGCTCATGTAGCTGAGGTATGACCAGTATATATGGTATAAACACTATATACTGACTTGCCTGTTTTCCTGATGTAAACCTATGTAAACGACCATCTCATCTGCTCTTCCCTACCCAGACATCTTTCATCTCATGCTCCTCTTCCTTTCCCCTTTCCGCTCAGTTGGTGGAGTTGGAAGGTTCCGCTGCATGAGAAATACTTGAACTCATTCTCTGTGGTTAAGTCAGATACTCTCCTCTCGTGCTTATTACTCGTCTCGTACCCTCAACTCTATGCAAGCAAGTGCCGATTGGTGTTAGAATTCCAACCCTTGTTACAAATGGGGAACTGGTTGCGCAAGGGTATAAGTAGTTCTAATTCCTGTTGTTGTGTACAGCTCCATATTCTAGAAGTGTGAAGATTATTCATGCTACACTAGTAGCTGACTGGTCTTGGGTCAGTGGACGCCATGGCGCAATGGCTGAAGTCATATGGAGGGTGGAGAAACTTACACTTACTAATTCCATTCATCATAGAATACTGGAAGGATTGGAAGTTCAGAACTGTGCATACTTGACATCTAAATACACAACCGGTTTGTCTGACAATACTAAAGAAAATGAACTTTCTCTCAGAAGTGTGTAGGACGCGAGGTTACCTTTAAATGGATGTGAATGCATCTTGAATATATTGTTGTCACAGGATTCAGCGCACCTTGGAGCATATTAATGGTAGCTTCAACAATGATTACCAATCAGCACTGAGTGGGGAGGAGTACAGTTCAATGACTTATGTTAGAATTAAGAGAAATTGCAAACCTCAATGATGCCAGGTAAGCATGTACTATTCTGTTCCCTTTCACTATTGCATAGCTGCTGGAATGAATTGAATGAAATAGCCTATCGCTGTTCAGACAGTCAACGGCACACAGGATTAGATTACATAAATCAACGTACATGATGGAAAGTAACAGATAATAAAAAGTGGAAGTCGATTGTGATACTTCAAGCTTTTCACCTACGGTTAGCCATTTGAGGAATAAATGGGGCAGATGTCTCAGGAGGTAATCTCTGGTAGGTGCTTGCTGGTAATTTTTGGCCAAGCTTGAAGGGTTATTTTTGAGGGTATGAGTCCTGAGAAGAATTCAAGATTCCTGTCCGTTGAGTTTTTGGGTCAAGCGTCACTGGTTGGAAGGTAAAAAGTGGAGTGCTGAAGTCATAAAGTAAGTCACCCCGGTCCCTTGCCAGACAATCACCTTGGAGGATATATTGGATGATAAGTAGCATCCTGCTCAGAGTTCTGATTAGTAGGAGGCTCTGTACGTCGAGTTTTTACATGTTACTTGGATAACAACAGGCACATCTCATGTTCATCATTGTTTTGCATTTGATTTCTAAGGCTTCAATGATAAGAAACTGCCATTAGACAAGCACACAGGTGCCAAAAAAAGCTTACAATACTCTAGAGTCATACGCCCAGTACACTGCAGTGTAGGCCCGAGCTATTCCCCTCCCCTCCTCCCTCCATATTGCCTCCATCACCCCATCTCCCCATACTTCACTCGCACCTTTAAGTTGCCACATGCCATTAGCCCAGGCGTCCCAGCACCTGGGTTACTGAAATCAGGCCAGGCCCAGGTTGTCACACGTCACGGATCACAACATCCCTACAGTTCCCCTATCCAATCCAATTCTACAAAAGATGGCATGGTCAGCCCATTATACAGCCCTCCGCAAGAGTGGGCAGCCCATTACACAGCAGAGTCACAGTCAACCCAGCCTAACTGTCACGCCCATCACAGTCTGTCCTATAAAACAACAAGTATGTTGATCATGTCACTTCAGGATATCTTTCCCCGCACTTCCATACCACAATGGCAACACTTCATTTGAAAACGATCGTCGTCTTTGGTGGGTCCTCTGGCATTGGGTACAGTGTCGCTGAGACTTCGCTCACATCTCGTGCGAGCCGTGTCATCATTGTCTCATTGAATCCAATGCGTGTGAAAGGAGCTGTTCAAAGGCTTCAGTCTCACATTACTAAGATGGGCCTCACTGGAGATGTGCAGGGTGAAGTCGTCAATGCGAAGGACCACACTGCACTGATAAAGTTTGTAAAACGTATTGGAGAGGTGGACCATATCGTGTATACAAGTGGTGATTCACCTGAGAAACTCAGAGGATTCCCTGTAGTTTCAGCGGAGTCTGCAAAGGGTGAGAAAAATCCTTACTCTACTCATCATATACCATTGAAAATCTGTAATGCTCTCAGACATATTTGACGTCAGGTTCTGGGGCCCTGTGGTGATCACCCAAAATGCAAAAATATGTTCCAGTGGATCACTCACACTCACAATTGGTCGGTGGGCTCAATTTGGATTTCCTGCATGGATTTGTTCTGTGTTGTTGACATGATATGCAAAGGATCGGTCTTCGCAAAACCTTTTAAGTCGTATTCAATCAGAGCAGGTGTGGTCAGTGCTGTTGACAGCCTCACCTGTGGGCTTGCGGTTGATCTTGCACCCGTTCACATGAATGTCATCAGCCCTGGAATAGTGCGTGTCATCAGCCCTGGAATAGTGCGTGTCATCAGCCCTGGAATAGTGCGTGTCACATCTGTCTAGGTGGTATATATTCCAACAAGGCTGATATGTGTATTCAGGTAAAGATGGAGGTGGGTACCATCTGTTTGCCTCTGAAGTGCCATTTTTCGTGATGGACACACGCCTAGCTTTGGGATGGCGTCCCAGACGCTGTAAAGGAGAGCAGATTTTCAGAGGCTGCAGAGAAGCTCCTTGTCAAACATGTTGCAGATCCAGACGAGGTACATTCCCAAAATCACCTATGATCGCTATTAGTGATGACATTGGCCTACATTGATAGATCGCTGAGGCATACCTGTTTGTGATGAAGTATGCGTATTTTTTTTTCCAAGAGTGAGGATCTCGTAGACATTAATCCTCCATCCAGGTGCTCCTTTATTATGGGCCAGTGCATTGAAGTTGACGGAGGGTATGTCCTGGGAGCCTGAATTGCAGCAATTGGAGATGTTTAGTGAATTTGAAATATGCTATGGCTCTGTATAATAGTATGATCGTGCGTGTTGACAAATTTCAAGAATGCACATTTTGATGCTCTCACCTACTCGAAGTCGAATGTATTAGCACACAATCCAGGTGCATAATAACGCCAAAGCAGAGAGGTGATCGAACCAATGATGTCCTGTCAGCGGTTCTGATAAGTTGTCAGCAAACAGAAGAACCATCCCTTTTCCTTAACCGCATGTCCGAAATTCTCACCAATTATAAGATCTTTCCCAATCCATTTAAGCAACTTTGCGTTGATATGAGAGAATATGTATCTTGAATCTACAAGATCGAGGCTCACAAAGTCATTCTGATACCGGATCGCACAACCTGGATAGATATTTGTAAGGGTCGACTGCCAAACGCACATATTGATAGATTGATACAGTCTTTATACACAAATTCTCATACAGCTATATGCTGGCGTCCTTTGCGTCCGGCACACGCCATACTCTAGCTCATCAAGTTCTCCAATTCAGCGATGTATCTCATTCGTCCTGTTAATTCGATTGAAGCCAATGATGGAAATGACAACTCAACAATTGCGACGGCGCGTGCCAACGCGTCTGAAAATTTAATGCCTTCTGAGAGCTTTGCACCAACCATCGCGAATAAGAGTGCCCCACCTTTCTTACTTGCCATACTTTAAGGGAGAGTCGGAACAATTCAAACAAAGCCCGAAGGTACCAGGGGGTAGATTATGCAACTGATGAGACAACAAGTGCATACTGAGAAGAAAAAATTATCAACTTCACCAGTGCTTTCTGGTTCAAATGTTGGTAAACACATGAATAAATCAAAGCATCAGTAAATATAACGTCCTGCATACCTTTTTCTTCAAATTGAGTTTCTCTAACAAATCGCTTCTCTGGAAGGCACCCTTGACAGAGCCCAAGAAAGCATACAATAGAAAACACGACTAGCCCATGAGGAACGAGATATTGACTATGTTCATCAATACTGAGCGTTTGAGCAGACGTGTGCCTTAAATGCAAATGGCTCAGGTCACAGGGGGAAACTTTCAGTCAAGTACTTATGTACATATTTCAATTTCAACTTCAAGTATGAATTTCAAATGAAAAAATTCTTTCAAGAACTTTGAACATCTGGCTATTATGTTACTCCTCACGCCGCTGGAATGAACAACCATTACTGAATCAGGCCACCTGTAAAATTCTGGAGGAGAATCTGTAAACGCAAAAAAAGGAAGAAAGAATTCAAAATATGTTTGTTATTCAATCAGTGATCGTCTCACAGGTTGTGTCAGCGCCCTTTGTGAGGTGGGTGATAAACTGGTAACACTGAGGGTGATGCTGAGGAGCAAGTCACGGTCAACCATGTCCTTGACAGAGACAGCTGGACATACGTAAAAGTCTTTCCAAGACTAGGTGTTGATATCATGAAGAATGCTGGCTCATTGCTGCTGAGAATGGTACTGTTCTGTTTTGATATATATTAGTGCCAGAATGCCTGGTGGCAGCAATGCAAGATTACATACAATTTGAGGATTCAGCATGGCGATGATGAAGCTTGAAGGAGCAACAGCTTGGAAGGTGTACGCAATCGTTCGGAACATTGGTGACATTCCACTGGAAAACACAGTTATGATAATTATCATTCAAAATTGGATGTGTGACATGCACCTGTTGGTTCATGGTATTAGGGTTATTTATTGTCTGAGCAATTATCTACAAATAAATAAAAATGAGTCTTTGACTTCTAATCTATTGTGCATATTGCACCACTCCTGCTAGAATTATTGAAGTGTATCATTAGTTGAGGAGTTGGCACAAATAACAATTATGATGCTGACCAGGTTGGTTATTAAAGAGACCAAAGACAAAACTGGTCTGTGCATTTCTGATCTGATAGACTCCATGGGGTACAATGCCTGAGATTGAGATCAGGTGATAGTTAGCAAATTATTGCACTATTGCGTGACACAACTCTACCTTGAGCAAGAACGGTAAGTGCAGAAGGGAGAAGGCAAACAAAGTGTTTGAGAAAAACCATAGAAGAAGAGGGTCAGCAGGCGGGTGCTCGTGCTTTCTGGCTTGTTAAAGCTGATATGCATGGGTGGCCTTTATAGGGGAGGGACTTCCCTCATTTTTACCTATGCAGAAGGAACGCTCACACCCTCACGCATGAAAAATGTGCCTCCTTGATGGTTCCCATCACAAGGTAGTGGTGGTGCTGTGAATAGAAGATACCACATTAATACCGTCAATTATGCCCTGTTTGTACTTATGCAGAGGAATGTCCACAACCTCATGCTTGAGAATTGTGCCGCCATGATGGTCCCTATCACAATATATCGGTGCTGTAATTATTTCACAGAAGATGCCACATGAGTTGTCAATTAAGCAGAAGAGTGGCCACTTACGCCATCTCAGAACATGGCAGATTCTCGCCAATGAAGTGCATGCCACTATGCATGAGAAACACTCCTAAAGTACTTTTATCTCAACTAGCACACGAGCCAGACATACATTTCCAGGGTGCACTGATAAAAAATGACACTCAAGGAGATCAGCTTCCAATGTCCAAGCCCCTATGCCCTGCTTTCTTTCCCATTCAGCCACACAGACCAGGATAATGGATTTTTAGAAACTGGAAATGGGTCTCCTGTACTCTATATACACAGGCAGGTATCTGAATTGTCAAAAGGCAGGACTCATTTTCGGATTATTTGGTGCATTCTCCAAATAGGCCCTTCAATAAACTTGTGAGTATCAAATAATAGGAGTCAGCTTAATATTCTCAACAGCAAATCGGCTTGAATTCACAAATGCCGAGAACCCCCATAAAACTCTTTATGTAATGCTGAAGAACTTTGTGTTCTCCTTTGTTTTTCCCAATGTTTGCAGACCGCAGTTACCTATAACATTGTGTTGAGCAACCCACAGGTTCTTGGCATTCAAGAATTTAAACCGGCTCTCAGTGAAGTCATTGGATTGTGCCAACACCCTGGTTTTGTTAAATGTTAGAAGGAGTCTAACAGGTACAAACAAGGCACGGTTCTGACATTCACAACCAATCCTTTAATTGAGGCTTTATAGGGCATCAAAACTTTACGGCCTCAAAGAGATCATCTTTGAAGAAGAGGATCAGATGACGATTGACCCCAAACATCTGCTTATCAACTGATATAACTGAGACAACATTGGGTCAAGGATGGGCTGCTTGTATCAGGAGCATTTTGTGAGAATTTGTTTATTACTTCATATAGGCCAACACCAAGAAATCTATTTTCTACTAGAACCCCTATCACGTTAAGATGTTGATTAAGTCTGGACTTTGAAAGACAAAAGGAGTTGATATTTATAGAGATGGAACAATCGAATCGTGTGTGAAGACTTTTTCATTCCTGCAAATCTTAGATGCATCTCTTGGTTCAGGGTATTCAATATATCCATATCTACAGGTCTCTGCAGATACCCTGATCATTCCCCATACATATGACCAATATCAATAACACGCCATCAGAGTTGGTCAAATTCAATGATTATTGATGATCCATACACTCCGTGGATATGGCCTCCACAATCATATTCAAAAATTCCATGCCATCCACTTCTTTTGGATGGCATTGGCTATGGGAAAGTTTCTGGTCTGAGCTTGATATACTAGGCCACATGACTATGTCAATGAAAGTTCTCCATGATTGCCATGAGTCACATCAAACCGAATGTTTCCTCTCTAGGATATTGTGGTGGAACAAAGCAAGACAATAGTCCTGCTGAATGGCACGATCATGCACTTGGCAGTGAGTCCATGGCTTCTAGTAACAAATCACGCAATAGTTGTGTGATACCTCTCATGCTATTACAACCATATGGTCTACAGGTCATATCACCGTGACTCAAAAAGCCTCCCAGATCCAAGGTGTGATTTGCTTCAAGCAATAGCTGCCCATAGCTGCCATCGGATGTCCACGGTGCTTCCTACCAGTACTTATGCTAACATTCTCACACAGCTATCCTCCCCCCCAGGCCATCAAACCAAATTCAGGAATGGTCTTTCCTCCCTGTTTGTACCTGCAAGAACAGTTAATTTCCAGGACCACCCTGGGTACTAGTGCACCTATCACAGGGACATCTCACATCCCCGTGCTCTATTACGGATTCAATGTTTCACACCCTGCACTGTCTCATCTTCAAAAGACATTGCCTGCTGTTATAGACCCAAAATCAGAGTCCTGTACATGTGCAGGTCTCACAAAGCATTACACTGCCAGGGGGGATTGTACCTAGCATTGAAACAAGAATATCTCAGAACATGGTTATCTTCCCCCTTTAGTTGTGAGGGGGATTTGTCACAAGACCTTTGGATAGGGTGGACTTGTCTTAAATATGTAGCCGTGGATATGTGATACATGCACACCTGTGCACAGACACCTCAGATCCATAAATGTGGCCTGGCTGTTGATTCTGGAAGAACTTCCGAGTTTTTTGAAGACAGAAACACCAAGAGAGTATTCAGGATCAGGTTTTATATTATTATGTAACTTATGAAGTATAAACTAAAGTTTCAAAGATAGACAAGATCTTTCTGCCCATTGATATCATATCTCATCCGTGAAATTTCAAACCTAGTCACTTGATATTCAACGACCTGTACTGGAGATGCATGGCGCCATGCATGTCCAACTTTGTCAAGCTTCAAACTTCAAGTTCAAGTCACTGCAATTTTATCGTTGTACCGACATGAGCCGGCTAGATGCTTACATAACGAGAGACTTTGTAAAATGCTCCACGCCAACACTTTAGTTTGCCATTACGACCAGAACCCCACCCCTAACCGCACTGCTCATCTACCAAACAAGTCGAGCACGCCCTTACCGGGTTCTTCGAACCTCAATCCCGCTAAACATCAGTCTAAGCATGCTACCTTTAAGACCAAGTCCCAAGACTCACCGACCAAAACAACTAAAGGAAATACTCGTGATATAGGAGTGCAATCGCGGCATAGAGAGAACGAAAATCAGAATCCGAATGACCAAACACCGTGGCCGCATAGACGCAGCACCTTTCCTAGGATCCGGAGCAACAAGCCGGCCCGCATTTACCAACATCGTTAATAAGACGCTCGACGAAACAAAGCATAAAGTCACTACACAACCATTCGCATCTATACGCGTCCGTCTTCTAGATGTGATGGGTATACCGTCAACGGTGCAAGCCCTGTCAAAGGTGGCGACGGTTATGTTTCAGCAGGCGGTTTGTCACCACTCTCATGATGCCTTCGGTTTGAGTTCTTTTCACAGTTAGACACCCGAGCCTCACGGTGGATCTCACTGGTGCTCTTGATGGTCTACAAAGGCGACTTCGTGCCGCGGAACGTGAGAATAGTGTTTTCCCCAAACGTGTTAAAGAACTCGAATACGAGCTTAAAGAATGTAATACTAACGTCGTGAAAGAGCGTGAGGGTGAGCTGGATGATGAAGCACACTTCGCTCAGAACGCGAACCGGTGAAGGATGCGCCAAGACGAGGCTAGGTACCGTGAAGTCGTCGAGGAGAAGAAAGGGTTGGTTTGTTTCGTTTTGACCCTTGCGCGTATAGATCTTATGTTATCTTTAGCACTTGAAGCTTTAGTCATCATATTACGGGAGCATCTTACACGACTCATATCAGAGGTCGCTTCACATACATCGATCACCGTGGGCCTACGTGTAGATGCCTATGCTGCACGGGAAGCTCAAGCTGAAGTGGAAACACTCCATGCGGAAGTAGAACGTTTGGCTGGCGAAGCACGGCGTCTGAAAGAAGTGGAGGAGGGGCTACCAGAACGGAGGCATACAAAACTAGGAGAGGATGGTAGTCGCGACATGAAGTTGGGTATTGACATGACGTACGTAACGGCCCACATTTTGTGGTGAAGAGTTGCTGCAGAGTGTGAAACCCATGGCTGTGGAAGACTTGGAAAAGAATACAGACAGCAGGATGAAGGTATCAAGCATCCCTGGGAGGCAGAAGAACATGTCAGACCATCGGATGGAACCAGATGTGTCTTACTCCACTTATTATTCAGGTATGTGATCTTGCGGTGCCTGACAATCTCTCACATTATAAAGCGTGCGCTCCCTTTCTTTTTATACCGTGTCGCTTACTCTGACAACATAATATATATGGAACTGGCAGAGCAATATGGCTTAATAGATGCAGCATCTAACGTTCTTGTGGACCATCTACGAGAAATCATCGACACCCTAAGGTGAGCAGAACGGCGACCAAATAGCCTCGTACGATCTGCTCAATTTCAGGGATAAGCCAATTTCAAAAGCAGCTCCGTCAAAACCAAAACACGCTACATTTATTTAATTAGTGACAGAGTCTATACGTCTGTCGACATGTTAGAGATTGCTCAACAACGGATTTAGGAGAGTTTCTAAGAAGCTACGCAATTTCGAAATTAACTTACAGTCGTGTCATATTCATGCAATCATATTTCTATTGCAGCAGGCAAGCAGCTCCGTTGAACGGGATAAAGCCTTAAATATCTCTTCACATACGCACCCTAACACCCTCCACTAACTCATACGCACCACATCCAGTTCTCAGTAAAGTGCCTTCGTCGTTTCCACAGGCACCAACTCCGGCATCTCCACAGCCTGCCAAAAAAAAAAACCCCCCCTAATCAGCGCACTCCCAAAACCGAGGGGGGGGACAAAAAACAAACACCTCACCTTCCTCAAAACCCCCTCCCCACCGCCCACGGCAACACGCACCATAACACCCCCCACCAGCGCTCGCGCCGCCTCCCCAACCCCGAAGCGCTCCCCGCTGTATTTACGCCATTTGAGGATATTGGCGAGGAGCTTGATGCGGCGGGTTAGGAAGCGGCGGCGCGCGGGGTGCGCGGGTGTACGGGAGGGGGGGGATGCGGAGGGTAGAGGTGCGGTAGAGAGCGAGGGGGGGAGGAGAGCTTGCGTTTCGGAGACGGCAGTTTGGAAAACAGCCGTAGTGGCTTTGAGGAGTGTTTGGAGGGATCATCACGGATATGGGGAGTCAGAAAGACCACTACACCACAAAAGAAAATCACAACACACCTCAAAACGGCCTTCCTTCCCCACACTTGCCTCCACCTGTTCCGTAACATCGATCACCTGTCTCACGTTGCGCGCAGAGTAGGGATCAAACGCGGCGCGCGCGACGAGGACACAGAGGCGTGGGATGACAGTTTGCGAGATCACGGAGGAGACAAGGTCGCCGTCCGGGCCGAGAGAGGGCTCCGCGTCGTTGTCGTTGGGGTCGTCTGGGTCTGGGTCTGGGTCTGGGTCAACATTGGGGTCGGCGTCAGTCGGGGCTGCGTCGACGTCCATACCGTTTTGAGAACCTGTCTTCAACGTTGCCTTCGACTTCGCCGTTCCTCCCAACCGAGGCCGCGAATACTCATGCAACGCATGTGCCCACTCGAACGAATCAAGCCCGTGCGTCTCATCCTGCACCAATGACCAAAGACGCAAGGGGGTGAGAGGGAAGGGAAAACCACATCAGCATGCGAAAAACACACGGGAGAAAGCCACCCACCTCTACAAAATCCCACCCAACCATCTCCACCCTACCCCACCACTCCCAAGCCCCCACGCACCCCAGCCCGCCCCACGCGCCCCTATAGCTCTCCTCCCACCCTTCCCTCCACGCACCAAACCACACTGCCAGCCCCCGCCGCGGATCGCGAAAGTCGGGGGCATGGACGTCAGCGAGGAGGGCGTGGGTACGTGTGTGGAGGGTGTGGAGGGCGGTGTGGGGGGCATGTGCGGTAGGGGGGGAGAGAGTTGCATCTGTGGAGTAGCCGGAGTCAGAGGAGGGGGCTGTGACGCCGACGTTGGGGTTGGAGCTTTGGGCTCTTTAATGGAGGCGTGGGCTTGGCCTTGGGTGCGCGCGCGCCGGAGGAGACGGCGACCTGAGCGTGCAGAGCGGCGAGCTGTGGGTGTGCTCGTGTTTTCGAAAGGGTGTCGTTCTGCGTCTGGGTCCACGCCAAGGCCTGGGGTGAATGCTGGATCGGATTCGCGCAGGGGCCCGCCGAGGAACCGCGCAATGTCGTCTTCGTCGTCTTGCCGGCGTCGCGTAGCAATCATTTCAAAGCGTTCCTGCAGGAGCGAAACATGCTCCTCTTCGAGTGCTTCAAGAAGAGGAAACTGGCGCACAGCACCAAGATCAGCCACACACCCTCACACCACAAATCAACACACAAACGCACCTTCTCGTCCAGGAACGCCGCGACGCTCTCTACCCACTCCCTGAACGCACCAAACCAAGCGCGCTTCCGCTCCGCCTCTTCCACCATGCCTCTGAGCGCCGCCCGCTTCTCTTCGAGAGCCGCTTGTTCGCTTGCGAGGGTGGTGAGGGCGGTAGCACGGGTGGTGTGGGAGTGGGCAAGAGCTGTGAGGGCGGAGGTGAGGTGGGGGACGGCGTTGGAGAGAGTTGGGAGTGCGGTGGGGGTTGTGACTGGGAGAATGTGCTGTGTCAGGAGGGAAACGAAAGAGGACTAGGTGGACATACTTGGGGCAGGTGTGTAGACCGCCTTGGGCTGTAGGAATCAGGTAATGTATGAGTCTCGTGAGATGGTAGTCAAACTAGAACAGGTACGTGCGTCAGATGCCTTCCTCGGTCCCCCACAGCTGCACGCCGTACTTGTGCACGCTCCCATTCCATCGTCTCCTCATCTTCTTCCTCTCCGCAAAGAGCAGTCGAATAATGGAATGAGGGTCGTACAAAGCAGGGAGCAAACGCACGCATCGTCGATCAATTCTACCATCCCCATCCTGCGCATGCGCTCCTCATTCTGCCTTGCCTTCTTTCCTAGAGCAATGCGCTCCTGTGCGCCGGTGTACGTACTCCGCCACATCTGTCAAATCAAACGTAGGCAGTGAGCGTTGCCGGGCGGCATATGGGATATCGGCAAGGACTAGTGGAATGGATGTACGCACGATCCTCACCCTCGCTCAGCTCGTCCTCCTCGCGTACCAGCCTGCTCTCTGGATGTGGGCCCTGGGGCACAACGCTCTGCTTGGCGACGGAAAGGGAGATGAACTCGTCCGGGGCGATGCCGGTGGGGCGGAGTCGGGTACGTTTTTCTTTTGCGGCTGAGATGGCGGATCCGGAGGGGATAGATGATAATGAATCTGGGGAGAGGGTGTAGATGAGGGTTCGGGAAGCGAAGAGGGGCGAGGGAGATGGCTGGCTTACCATCGAGCCCTGTTCCGAGCAGGTCCATCGCATTCTCGACAACAGCTCCTTCGATGTCGAACGAGGCGTCGGCGTCGTGTGCCGGGATGGGGGGACCTATTACAGGTGTAGAAGGAGTGCTTGCCTTGAGCTCATTGAGATGCGCTTGGGTATAGCGGGGTGAGATGGAAGCTTGTTCAAGGTTAAGGGGAAGGGAGGCGACGCTGGAGGAAAAGAGTCATCAGCATGCTTGTGCAGTGGTAATCAGAAAGAGCGAGAATACCCTGGAGTAGTCGGAGCGGCGCCTAGAATGAGCCTCCTGCTCAAATTCGATTTTTTGACTTTGAAGACTTCGCCATCGGAGGACTATCACACACACCATTTACATCAATTATGAGACGAAATGAGATGCCACATACCTGCTCATCGGTTCCAAAACTAAGCCTCGACTTGGAACGTTTGGCTTTGTTCTTGAGCTTAGTGGCGAGCGTATTAGGGGAGTCGTGCACTGGGAGCATCGGGAGACGGAGGGGATGCGTCGCGCACACGGGAGGCACGCGACTTGACACGCTTGATAATTTGCGGGCTGGGAGCGTCGCGAGGCAAAGCGTCGCTTATCGTGGCCCATTGGTGGCCTGTTGGCGGTTGTGGGCGCTACGGCGCGGAACTGCTGTGTACCGCGATGAACGTCCTAGTCTATAATGGCTCAGGCGTTTCGCAAACATCGCTTTCGCATACGCTGACTTCTCTCAAGGCACTGTTGCTGCCACACTTTGCTGTTCAAACCATCACTGCCGCAGCTCTCGCTTCTCAACCATGGCCGAGCTCCTGTGCTCTCTTGGTTATTCCAGGAGGTCGGGACCTACCATATGTGACCTCCCTGGCTCCAGCTACCCGCACCATCAAATCTTACGTCGAAAATGGTGGTGCGTTTCTCGGAATTTGCGCAGGCGCATATTACGCCTCCAAGCGTGTCGAGTGGGAGACAGGCACCAAGCTCGAGGTTTCGGGTGACCGTCCGTTGGGCTTCTTCGATGGAGTGTGCAGGGGCTCTGTTTACCCAGGATTTGCGTATGAAAGCGAAAGTGGTGCCCGCGCCGTGGCAGTGGAAGACGTGGAAGAGGATGAAATCATGCACGGCATGTACTACAACGGAGGCGGTGAGTTCGTTGGCGTGGAATTTTCCTCGGCCACCACCATCCTTGCCAAATATGTGGGGGACGAAGGCGACGGTAAAATTGCTGCTATCCACTGCCATGTAGGCAAGGGTTCTGCGATATTATGGGGTACCCATCCGGAATACCCACTCACGAATGAACCTCTCCTATCTGCCTTGGCCAGACGCAATCCCCCCTTTACTTCACAAGAATTGAGGACCAATGAAGAACGACGATGGAAATTCATGCGCAAAACCCTCTCCTCACTCGGCTTGCATCTCCCCCGCCATAACGATGATTTCAACAAGTCTGTCTTGTCCCCTCTACCCCAGTTCTTGACGTCCTCCGTCTCATCGCTTCCATCGCACATTTACGATCTATTGGCCGTACACGCAACTTCTTCGGATCCCAAAATTCTCCAAGATAGCAACGATACATTCCGGCTTCACCCCTCATCTTCCGCCGCCTCAATTTTGCAAGAAGCACGTACTCGTACCGAATCTGAAGACAATCTGTCCTTACCAAAGGACATCGTATTTTATAAAAATGGTGAAGTACCTCTCGTAGAACTTACGCCCAAGTTTTCTATTCAGAGATATTTCTCACTACTATCCGATATCCGTGATTCACACACTGCCAAAGAAGTTGAATTATCTGATTCATGCGGAATGGGCCAGCTTTTATTATATGGTGAGGCAGTGACATCTACCCAGACTATGCTCGACAGGTACGTCGGCTTATTCACTAGAATGACACGCCTAATTTACATACGCATAGAAATCCAACACTTCTCCGAACTCTACCCGCTCCGTTGGTTTCTCTCGCAACGCACCAGTTATCCGGGAGAGGTCGTGGTTCCAATGCTTGGGTCTCCCCAGCGGGATGTCTTCAATTCTCCATTCTCCTGCGTCCCGGTGTCGCTATGTTACCGGCCTCTCGTCTCGTCTTCATTCAGTATCTGTTTGCTCTCGCCGTCGCCGAAGCATGCAGCGAACACCTTGGGGATATTGGCAAACGGGTAAGAATCAAGTGGCCAAACGACATTTATGCCGTTGTGGATGTGATAGGTGACGATGGCAGGGTTAAGGAGGAGAGAAAGAAAATAGGTGGGATCCTGGTCAGCACTAATTTTAATGCAGGGCAAGTAGATATTGTGGTTGGTGCGTGGATTGTACATATCTCCCAAACTATTAAAATATATTTCTTTTGGCCTCATGACAGGATGTGGCCTGAACGTCTTGAACCCACTTCCCACAACCTCTCTTTCACAACTAACAAATAAAGAGCTGAGTATGGAAAGAACCATTGCCACAATCATGGTCATCTTTGAGAAAATGTGGGATACATTTCTGGGGAAGCGCGGCTCTTTCGAACCCTTTATGGATTTATACCTAGAGCGATGGCTGCACTCGCATGTATCAATTTCTTCATAAACGTTTCTATGACACTCATAAATTTGTTATAGCGATCAGCTTGTAACGCTGACCACAGTTTCACCCCCTATTTCCGTTCGGATCGTAGGCATCACAACGGACTACGGGCTGTTACGCACGATGCCTGAAAGAGGTCAGGGACGCAAAGAGGAGTTTATTGACTTACAGCCTGACGGAAACAGCTTCGATCTTATGGCAGGACTGATAAAAAGTAAAACTTGATCCAAGCGTTTCGTGAGTTCATAACTAGAATACACTCCTAGAATTGCTTTAGAGGTTTGTCACTAATTTGGCGCTGCCATGCACCAACTCGTCAAATTAAATATCCCACGGTCAAAAACGAGTCAGACGGGGTTGAGGCCTTGAGGCATAACCTGGCCTTAGAGCTCGCCATTCTGTTCTTATCCAAAGTACAAAATAACTAACCTTCAGCATGGGTGGAAGAGCCTTTCTTGAAATTTTGCAAGGCGCCACATTCCCCCGGATGGAATCTCAAACATACTACACTTTGAAAGCTCGCCACCTTGAGCAACTACGGCAATTGTATCGTCTAGTCGGTGTTCCGCGCGAAGCTCCAGAAAAGACATCCCACGGTGATCTCGACTATGTTGTGTGCGCACCCAGGGTCGCCAATTCAACCCTCGTGGAGGATATTAAGAATGTATTGGGCGCGGTGTCATGCATCAAGGATGGCCTTATTTTCAACTTCGCTATTCCCTTGGAGGGCGCAGACAGATCGACATTTTACCAGGTTGACGTGAACCAGTGTCTAGATGAGGACGAGTGGGAGCGCGTGATTTTCTTCCGCAGTTATGGCGACCTCGGCATGATCATCGGACTTCTGGCCAGAGCAAACGGGCTATCCTTAGGTCTCCATGGACTAAAGGTGCAGATAAAGAGATTATTTCGCTCACGAACTGTTGTTAACTATATATAGATTCCCCATGTCCCGGAATATAACATACCTCCCTTCATGCTGTCCACTGTCTTTCCTCGGATATTTGAGTTCTTCGGGCTTGACCTCGCTGTTTGGAAAGCTGGTTTTCCAAGTTTAGAATCTACGTTCGAATGGGCCGCGACGTCAAGGCTGTTTAATCCACACTTTATCAAGGAGTCTCCGCGTCGTGCACATCGCCGGGAAGATCGCGAAATGTACCAAAGGTTTCTTGTGTGGGTTAGTAACCGGAGGAGAGTTGATTCCGACAAGACTCGGGTTCAGTTACGCTCGGATGATGTGGTTGCAGAAGCGAAAGTCTTCTTCAGTAAGCGGAAGGAATATGACAGTCTCGTGCAGGCGGAAAGGAGGCGGCGCGAAGCGAAGGACAAATTCAACGGTAATTTGGTCATGGAATGGACAGGCCTGCACGGTAAATCGGTGAAAGTGCTAATGGACGCGGTGCGAGAGGACCTCGACGAGGAGATGATTCATCGCATGACCCACGAGGAAATCAAAGCTATGGTACTGCGGGCCTTGAATAAATAGCATTGTCGCCACGCGAGAAGAAGATACCACTTGTCTGGTTTTGGGTGTACCTATTTCTATCAATAGTGGGACCGTCTGAGAATTTTTGTAGCAGTGGCAGTAACAAGAAATAAAACTCTACCTAGCCTGAGGTTGACGTGCGAGAGCCATTAATTGCTGCCTAAATCATGATGCGACATTGAATAAAGAATATCCTGCGTATACCCGCGAATATACACAGAGTCCAAAATGGACTCAGCATGCGCAGCTGTATGCAGTCAGCCTCGGCATGAAATAGACCACGTAGGCCGTTGAAACCGGCTAAGGTGCGCAGATTTCCGGAATAATTGGGACTTGAGACTTGTTTGATTGGTTTCTAGGATAAGGGACGCGATCTGGCGTTTGGCGTCTCTATATAAGTGAGTGCTCGAGATTCAGAATAGGTTGAGAAATTGAATTGGAAGGGGGGATTTTGGCACAGGAGGAAAACGGTGACCGTCGCGGCTATCGACAGGGCAGTAAATGCCATGCGGAATTCATGCTCTGGCCCTTAGGCTCGACAAGTTTACTGTGCATGCTGACACGCCAGCAGTCCGAACAAAAATAACGCGGCGGAGGACGGACACAGCGTGAACTAGCGTAGGAATAGAAGTAGATTTCAGAATGCATGTGTACCTCACAAGGAGGCAGAGTTAAGGCTTACCTATAATATATTCTGTTACTCCAGACCAGGTACTAGTAATCGGCATATCCCGAATACGCGAAACCCTGGTTGATCTTTTTAACCGGGAAGACAACCATGTCTAAAACTGGATAAAGAAGTGAGAAAACACCTTACATTCGAGAGCAGGTGACTTCTTCGTCACAATACGGAGAGCCGGGACTTGGAGTAAACTCGGGAGTGTAAGCGTGAGCAGCCCATAATAATATCAGGGAGGGTAGGATGACGGGAAAGATGGACTGCTTACGACAATTATTGCACTTAGGCTGCTCGATGGATTTCGACTCCAGAAGCGAAAGTGGCGGGCGCGCCGATTCCCAGGCTCCCCGTTCATAACACCTCAGCGGTTTCTGCTGCTGTATGTTCTGTGACGTTCCCCACGCTGCGCATCTCTGCACGCTCGAGGTGCAGTCTGCAGCCCGTCATGCCATCCGACAATTTTACGTTCTCCATCAACACCTTTCTCCTTGAACTCAGTCAAGGCCATTACCTAGGAGGTTTTTAAAAGCATTTTTACAGTGTCAGAATTAATCGTACTGACTCAGAGCACCCACGAAACAGCCGCATCCCTCACCTTGTTTCTTTATGACATTAGTTGGGTGACTTCCACACCATTTGGGCGCGTACCGTATTAATGGCAGGGCTTAGTCCTAACCATTGACCAGGAAGTATGTGGTTCATATTGAGGATAAACCACGGCTGGTTTATCGGACCCTAATTATCAGGTCCAACTCATTCACCGAGGCGCTCGGTGGGGCCTACCAAAAGTTCTTTACCTACTGGTGCGGGAGAGCCCCATGGTTGAAGGCGGTCGCTGATCTTATTCTTTCAGAACCGTTATTTTACACTGGTAATCATGCTGATCAATAGCCTAGGTGCGTTTTGCACGATTTGGCAGAGTGATAACATTAATTCTGTTTTCGTGCAGTGTTATTCCTACCAGTCCCAGCAGATCAAGTAGCCGCTTCTATATTTCTTACGATTAATAATACTATTACTGATCATTAATATTTCTATTTTTCAGTTGTAGGTTCTTCTTGCTTACGATTTATGAACTCCCTAATCTGTGTTTCAGCTGTATGTACGCAACACGTTTCAGTGGACTGGGAGGCATCCTTGCTAAGTTCATCTTGGACCGTAAGTAATCGCGTTTATTTATTTATACCATGGTCTTCACATTTTTATCGATCAGTTTGGCTAATTTTACGCGTCTACGCGATATGGGGACGCGATCAAAGAGTTCTGATTTTTCTTGGCACATGTTTTCTTGGCAATGTGTGTCTTGCATGTGTGATTGTGGGTATCAGCCTGGGTGTGAGTATATTTCCATTATATGGCTAGATATGTGCTCAATATTATCATCGTAGTCACTGAAAACCACGCCACCCTACGGACGTAAGTCGTGATCGCTTCAACACATCCCAAAGCCAGCTGATTTATCTCTATCCAAGCACGTCTTCCGGGTATGACGGGATGCATTGTAATGTCAAACACCGCCGACCTTTGGATTGTGTTCGTCTCGTCATTGATCTTCGAAGGTTGGTCGCGTGCTATATTATAATCTCGACCGGTGTCACCTCGCATTATCTTTTATAGTGGTGGTTTTTGTCTTCACAGTTGTCAGAGCCGTAGTGCATGCCAGGGCCGGATTTGTAGACAGGGACACACCCCTGTTTTCGCATCTATATCGCACAGGTGTGGTTTATTTTTTGGTCATGGCTCTCACGATGGCTTTTATGTCAAGCACGGCCTTGACTCCAGTGGGTGCCACGTTTAACCATCTATGTTATTTTTCTAACGAGTATCGTAGCTGCAAGACATTGTCTTACCCGGACAGTATGTGCTTTTTTCCTGCCGATATCTAGTAGTGACATCTTCTCGTAACCCAGATTTCTATGTGCATTTGTCTCCACCGTTTGTGCGCGCATGATGCTTGGCATCCGCGCAGTAATCAAGGGCGAGGATCACTTTTCCGCTTTACGGCCGTCGGACATTCACATCAGTAATTTTTATCTTACGCCGCTTTCAATGGCCAGCGTCCGCGCGCCAGGAGAACGTCGAACAGTGGATGTCAGTGGCCTTCCTGGCAATGCGCCACGTGATACCGCACCAGCATCACCACCCGTTGTCAACGGACTAGACACGCCTCCGGAACCACCAGATTCATGGGCATAGGTGTTGATCCACCATCGTTTCTTTTTGATAAACAGACGTGGGTGGCCCCTTCATGGACTTGGAAATACATATCGTAGTACGCACACCGGAGAACCGCGCAGTCGATTCCAGACCCGGCCTTCTAATCAGGAATAGACAACTGGAAATGTTATGAGAGAGCGAAATCTTGATCATAGATGGCTTCGTCATTGTGGGTAGCGTGGCAGACTATACTTGCTCGTGTTCGAGAAGACAGGCCCATTCTGGACGGTAAAAACGCTACATTATTCTATGCAATTTAATTTGCATTTTAGTGGAGCCTTTGGCATCACTCCACGTTTGTACGTATTTCTTTCTTATCTACAACATTGCTTGAGCACTGAATGGTCTGCCCCATAGCGTCAAAAAAAAGACTTGAAATTTTACAACGACTGCCTCGCACATTACCATGGTGTCAAGGAACTCCCCTCCGGCTGCAGGTCGCGTGTCCTGGCGTCAGTCCCGACAAAGGATACCTGTGAGATAGTCTTTCCCGAAGTCAATAAGCTTTCCCTGCAGACGCTGGGAATCAGAAGGAGAGGCAGCAGTCGCCGAGTAAGTCTCCTTGCCAAGCCCTTGCCTTGATAGCAGGCACCGATGCTCGTGGTCAAAAGAGATCCGAGTGCACTTACCAGTTCATCGTGAATCCTTGGTCAGGTTCCGCACACACTGCATGGCACCTTGGATGCGCGAGTATGGCAGTCCGGAAATTGATGTGTTATATGCCACTTCAATACGACAAACAATTCAAGTATTCTCGGTGTCGAGAACACTCCCTCAGTCGCCGTTAGTGTGAAAACGAAGCAGAGACGGCCAAAATAGCGGAGATGCAGGTAACCTACTATAGCCTCCGACCGTGGGTTGACCTAAATATGCGTCGTCCAATCTAACGAGCCTTGGATGCGTGAGTGTAGTAAGATAAAGCGAACCGAAACAAGGGATATCATAACACATTAGTTGGTTTGTAGATGTAACTTAGTGAACTGCTTTCTTACTGCTGCCATATATAGTTCAGACGACGCTCTTCGAGATCAGAAGGTATAATGCTGAGCGTATCACAAGAAAGACAAAGAAGAGTGGCTGTCCTCGGATACTATTTTTTTAAAGCTGTCTGTGATATTGTTGTATTCAGAATCGTACCTATTCGTTACTTGATGTTGAGGGATTTGCATTCGGCCGAACTGCCGCCCAAGAAGCTCTCTATAACACTGGTGTATAGGGGCGAGAACTTTCGTCCAAACGGTGTCATTCCCACCTTCAGTACGATGGGAAAGCCGTCAGTGGCCACGGACCTCATAAAGAGGATTGGTAACCACTGGCCTCTGCACGACCCAAAGCGAAGGGTACGTTGAAGATGAAATGTGAGAGTTCCCGATATGTCCATTTCCTGACAATAGTTCATGTTTGGGAACCTTAAAAAAGCTGTTTTACTAGAGGTCGCTTTAGCGTGTTGGATAGCTCGCCTTTCTTAGCTTGAGTAGGATCCGAAGATGACCAGGGTGGGACACTACGGTAGATGTGTCTTCGGACGCGGAGTCACTGCGTGCAACCATGTAGGCGTGAAATTCATCAATTATGGAACTTCGGACTTGACATTAGTATACTAAATGAGCAGGAATAACTCGAATTCTTCCTTGCCACCTGGATTCGAAAGCCAGGACATATAAAGTAAATGTGGGTGTTATCCTTGTTAGATGCAATGTACATACTATCGTCAGTATGGGAATATACGTGTAAAGATGAGCTGAAGTGGTGACATACTGGACCGCACAAGAACCGCCGGGCTAATTTTCCGGCATGTATTTACCACATGCATTGGTCTGTCGAGCATGTGTGGTTTCGCCATTTCGGCCATTACAGATGGACCACAGGTCACATGGATTGCTCATGCATGATAAGGTGACGTGTATATGCAAACATTACCTGTATTTCGTGTAGTTGGTGAGTTGTAATAACAGAATACTAACTCATGTGCCTCAAGTCTTGACCGTCATAGCTTTGCTCTCCCTTCTGTCCTTTCTCTTAATATCCACGCCTATGTGGTGGACCATCCACGTTCGCAGGATGGATGTTGTCAGAATTCTAGAAGAGCACGGTCATCTAGGATTTGAGATGCCGTCTTCCACTTAGCTGTCATTGTTCATAGCGGGGTTCCTTGATCAAATGGGGTTTGAACGAGACAAGCCACGTCGGAGGGTCACAGTCTCAGGTCGTGTTTAAGTTAGGTGGTAGGAATCTTGGAGGGATTTTGCATCGCCGAAGACTAACATTCTGGGACGCCGGCTTCGGCCAATATATTGATGATATAATTCTTAAATTTGAGCCGGGGATGTGTGCAAGAGACGAAGGTCATGGATACACATGTCACATGCGCAAATCATTTGTACTTTAGATTCGCAAACTACAACTGTTTTTATGTCATTGTGGGCGTAGCCTGGACGCGTGTTACAGTAGTTGATGCGACAATTTTGATCTTTCTCTTCCATTTCTCCTTCTTCTCGTTTGATTTTAGGTTAAGGCTCGCTCTGGCGTGCGTATTCGCTGCGGCATTGTCTCCTTTCATCCTTTCCGTAGTCTTAGGTGTGTTGCTTGCCATCGTTTTCCTCCTCTCTTTCGCAGCACGCCGACTTTCTGTTCGCTCTCGCTTAGCAGCATGCATGTCCTTTGGAGCAGTTGTGCGAAGCTGCTTGATATGAGTGGGAATGTGGGGAACGGAAGACTTGGGTGCGGGGCCGGTGAGCCAAGGAGCGCTGGGTGGTTGAACGGCAGCAAGAAGAGACGAGAAAGATTCCAGAGAAGGGGTTGTCGACTGATATAGACTTCAGCATTATATGAAAGAAACAGTCACATGCGACGCACATCGATTGCTAGAACGGAAACGCGTCGAAGGCCAAGTGCTTCAGCTAGGGTGTTCTCAGCCAGTTTTGGAAGCGGGATCAGATGCACAGGTGGGGATGTCCGTGAGGGAGTAGGAACATTGCACGCAGCAACGAGTTCGGGGAAGTGAGCGATTAGAATGGGTGGATCGATGTCGGCACGACAAACAAAGACATAAGCGAGAGGTGCAATTTCAGGTTTCACGGAAGGTTCAGGATCTCTTGCAGCAGCTGGTGTTTTTATTGACGTCCGGGGACGAAGTGATTGTGCCTGAGATTCGAGACGCTTTGTAACCTCGTTTATCCCGAAAATGAGATGAGCGAGAACTGGCGGTGCAGGGGGGAACTCAATAGCGGGCTCCAAATTAGGATCTAGGCCCAAATCCAACTCCATTTCAGTACCTCCTTCTGAGAGATTTTGTGCAGCAGTATCAGCGTTGTCGGCATCGGTGGACGTCGCTTTGCCCTCCTCGCCAACCTTGCGCTTCTTCATCTTTCTCTCTTTCCTATCTTTATCATGCCTAGCACGTTTGCGCTTTTTACTTGCAGAGTGGCGTTCTAGATGATATTCTCCTACATCAGTAAGAATGGTGAGAAGGGAGGCAAGTGCAACATTTTGAACATTGAGTGGAACATGGGGCCTATCAAGAGTGAGAATTATTTATGAGTATAAAACAAAGACCACACCATGGAATCTTGAAAGGATTGTCGAGAACACTCTTGAAGACGACCTTGCGATCCCCTCGCTGGGTAGCGTTGCTCACACGGGCGCTCATACAGACGCGTGACTGGTCACGGTCATACCTCACAAAGCATAGCGTTGACAACGATGAGCGAGCCTCAACCTCCACGTGATGCGCCAGACGATGCGGATCGAGTGAGTTTACAAGCACAGTCTGAATACTCGCTGAATGTTCTTCATGTCAGATTCGACTCAAAAGACTCGCAAAGCTATCTCAACCTGCATCTCAACATGTGCCACAACCCTCTACCTCAGCTTCCTCCACACCTCCACCCCCGAAGCCAATCCCAAAACCTTCTCCGAAGCGTCCGATGGAGCAGCCTGCGCCGATTCCTCCAAAAAGGAAAGTCATTGCGCAGGAGCAGGAGCGCCTCAACGTTAGTGTTTGGGAAGATGACATGCTCGGTAATGTTCTGAAAGTCACCCTCGATGTGCGTTAGCCGATTCCTTAATACTAACCAGATACTGACCCTGAAGTAGAGGAGTAAGGCAGCGGAGAGCGGGTTTGATCTAGTGTGGTTGAAAGGATTGCAGCTCGAGTTAGAAGCAGAGGACGCAAGTGCGTATACGCCTATTGTTTATTTGTTGTACATGTCGTAACCCCATCTCAAGATATCCAGAAGCCAATCCGACTTCATTCCGACATTGCTGATCGGTTACTTATCGCTCGCCTTGATGTTGATCCAGGAGCCATGTCGTGCGTTTAGCTTTTGTATTACACGGTCCTTGCAAGGTTAATATGCATCTCAGTGACGATCTCGACTATCTTCCTATTTTAGCCTCTCTCCCTCAGCAGCAGACCGTATTGGAATATCTCGTAGGATGCTGGAAGCGCCTTAATGTCACGCGCTCTACTCTCATTAAAAAAGTAAGCTCTGAAAGACGATGCGCATATGTATATCTTATTTTCCCAGGGATATGTGCAATCCGATCTCGAGGTTGCTCTTCCCCGTCTAGAGAAGGTCCGGGAACTGATTATATCATATACCGGCCTGAGCTTGCAAGATCCTGAAATGTTTCCGCAGCCATCAGGGTATGTTTTACACTATCTTTTTTTTAATCTTTTTACTAAAATACTCCCATACGATCCAGAAAAACCCTCGGAGCTCCTGAGCTTCTACCGGCCTTTCTTTCCCTTTCCTCGCTATCTTCACCTCTGTCTGCTCCGTCCTCTTCATCACAGGCTTTCTCCCCTATAGACCTCGTTGATCTTTTTACAGATCTATCTACCCGTTTCTTTGATGATGGCCTTGAAGAAATAGTCGCACCCCTTCTTCGTCTGCTCTGCTTTCACCCATCCCTTCAACGCCCAGAGGGCCTGGGAGGGGGAGATGCTGCATGGCGGGCCATAGTTGCAGCTCTTGAGTCTCTTGTCGGCATCAAGGGTATCGCCACCGTTATCACGCGTCTGAATGAATGGTGTCCTGAGAGTGCTGGGCCTGCACATCTCGAACACACCAGCTTAATGGGTCCGCTGTTAAGACTAGGTGTATTCAACCGTGAATGGGTAGGCTATTGAATATTACTGTGGTCGTCATGCTGATAGCGATGCACGGATTAGCCTCAAGTCGCTGGGACCTATTTCTCCGACCCATTGAAGCGTGCACGGCAAGATGTTGATTCGTCCAACTCCAGTCTTCGTGCGACACTACAGAGCCTGCAAGGGGCTCTGTTCCAAATTTTCAATTCCATTGTACGTGCGTCACCCAGCTCGCGTGAGGATGTCTTGGCATACTTCGCCAGAGCGGTGAACCTCAACGTAAAACGTGGTGGACTGCAGGTACGTTTCCCAATTTCGAGTGTGCCACATTCGAAGTGCTAATTTGCGATCTAGGTCGACTTTACGACGGTTGCTTCAGACGCGTTTATGATCAACTTACATGCTATTTTGTTGCGGTTCGCGGAACCCTTTATGGACGCAAAATACTCAAAGGTGGCCTTTTGTTCTGACATATATTTCGCGTTTATGATATTAATGTTTATTCAGCTGGACAGGATTGACCCTGAGTTCTATCGTCGGTCACAGCGGTTAGATGTGAGCGACGAGACAAGACTCAAGGCTACTAGCGACGAGGCTACAACATGGGTCCAGCAGGCGACACAGCCGTCAAGTATGTTATTTTAGCTATTCACGACTGATCCTGATCCATGGCATGAATCAGCCTCCGCACCAAACTTTATCACGGAGGTGTTCTACCTAACGGCTGCACTCAACCATTATGGACCAGTACGTACAATACAGGAACATGACGAACTCGGCAAAGAGCTAGATCAGATGCAGCGGCATCTGGATGCTATCAATGCAGACACTACATGGCAAGGGGTGCGATTATGTTCACGTATTTCGATGCATTTGACCTGACGGCTACTGTTACAATAGACCCCAGGGCAGGCACGGGTAGATGCGCAGATTCAGGCTGTTAAAGTTCGTTCTTCGACCTACGTAGGTCATACGCAACGAAATTAACCATGGTTGTTCAGAATGAGATGGCAAAGCTCCACCAGTCGATTTTTGCATACCAAGTTCAACTGGCCGATCCTGGATATATGTACCGCAATATCGGATTTACAAATTTCCTCTCAATATGGTTGATCCGTCTTGTAGATCCGCGTAAAGCGCACCCCAGTCCTGGCATAGAGTACGCAGTTCGTTCTCCGTCGATGCTTAATACCCACACTCGTTTGCGCCATAGACTCCCACTCCCGCAGGAGATCCCGACGGCATTTAAGATGCTACCAGAGTATTTTGTTGAAGACATCGTTGATTATTATTTGTTTCTCGTGTCGTAAGTCCCATGATTTTCCCCATCGTCTAGAGCCTTCTTCTGACTGTCTGCGTTATAGGCATCAGCCGCAAAGCCTGGAGTTATCTGGAAAGACCGAGCTTGTGGACTTTGCACTTACGTTTTTATCCTCCACTTTTTATATCACAAACCCATACCTGAAGTCGAAGCTTGTGCAAGTGCGTTCCCGTATGGCTTTTGTTGATCTCGAGCACTTGACAAATAGTATCCATCCAGATCATCTTTTATGGAACGATCGCCTATGGGCGTGAGTCGTTAGGGTTGCTGGGCGGTACACTCAACTCGCATCCTCTCGCGTTGAAGCACCTCATGTCTTGTTTGATGTCGTTTTATATTGGTAAGCTTGGCAATCTCGATATATTCATTGCCTCCATTTCAATGGATTCGCTTTCCTGTAGAGGTTGAATCCACAGGGACACATACGCAGTTTTACGATAAGTTTGGTGCGTTTGAATAGCGGCCTTGAGGGTCCATATTATGCTGATGATGTACTACACAGATACCCGGTTTGTTATTACCTGCGCTTCTCTGTCGCCATTACTTATTCGCGCGCATCTTATAGTCGGCACATAGCCCATATATGGAAAACTATTTGGACAAATCCTGTTCATCGAGAAGCACTTAGTACACAAGCAACGTACGAAAGTTACTCATCCCTTTTATCCTTCATGTTCATTCCTGTCTTTTTTTGCAGCAATCTCGACAAATTTGTGAGATTCGTGAACCTGATGATGAACGATGTTACATACCTTCTGGATGAGTCTCTGAGTAAGCTCACAGAAATCTACAACATCCAGATGGAGATGGAGGACCAAGAAACATGGGCGGCTAAACCACAAGCGCAGCGCCGTGAACGCGAGCGACTACTCCACCAACTAGAGGGCTCCGCTACAACATACACGGCGCTGGGCAAGTCAACCGTGGAGCTCCTCAAAGAGTTCACGGCAGAGACAAAGGAACCCTTCATGACACCCGAAATCGTGGACCGGCTTGCAGCGATGTTAACATATAACGTGGAGGCGCTGGTCGGACCCAAGTGCCAACTGAAAGTGAAGAACCCGGAAAAATACAGATTCAATCCACGCCAGCTCCTCAGTGACATTCTGCAAGTGTTTTTGAATCTCAGCGACCAGGGCGCATTTGTGCGGGCGGTCGCGGGAGAAGGCAGAAGCTACAGTAAGGAACTGTTTGAGCGTGCAGCTGGGATTGCGAGGAAGAGGGCACTCAAGACAGAAGCCGAGATAGAACAGCTGAGGTTGTTTGTCGTCAAAGTGGAAGAGATGAAAGCTACTCTCGAGGCGGAAGACGACCTTGGGGAGATTCCTGATGAGTTCCTGGGTATGTTACCCATGGTACTGTCGATTATCACTGACTAACCATGCGGATGTTCCATGTAGATCCTCTTATGTATACGCTCATGCGCGATCCCGTTACTCTACCATCGTCAAAGACGGTCATTGACCGTTCAACAATCAAGGCGCACCTCCTCTCAGATGCCAACGACCCTTTCAACAGGATGCCCCTGAAGTTAGAGGACGTTGTTCCGAGTTGGTCGTTTTGTCTTCGCGCCACCCTCCTCAGCTGACTTCATGCATGTGCAGACATGGAAATTAAAGCCAAGATTGATGCCTTCTTAGCGGAGCGGCGAAATAAGGGTAACGCTGGTGCTCTGGGTATGCCTGCAGAAGATGTTATGCAGGTGGATGATGATGTGCAGGGCTCAATTTAACACATGATCATGGATTAATCTGGAGGTCCGCGGCGTAGTTTCTCAGCTGAACGGACTGGTGTGTATAATTTGACTTTCCCCCTAGATTAAGTATATTGCCCTGCTACTTTGCCTAGTGCGCGTGAAACTAAGCACCCAGCTTCACCGAGCGGCGGAAGAAAGGTTCGCGGGCGCTTATTGTAATTAAGCTTTCTTTGCCTTTGCTACTCACACATGGGTTCGATTTCGAAATCTTTGCTTCTACCTTGACTCCCGTGTCCTCAGGGTAGGTGTTCCAAACGTTTACTCAGGGATTCGGCAATTTTTTCACCCTTCTAAGGGAAATGGCGTTGGTAGCGCCTCACCGAAAGCCGTCTGGAACGTCTCTACGGTTTACCTCATTGTCGCAGAAGCCTATCAGTTGTAAATTCTCGACAAATGATGGATAAAGCTGGCGATCCTAATACCTTCCTTATCGAGAAGCAAATACGATGCGAGGTTCAGGGCAAAGTCCTGATGAAATAATTCGTTCCAATATCTGGGGTTGCTTCGTGTGCACCTATCTAACCCGACTCGGTGGGAGGATTTGGAATGGGACCCGCTAGCCTGTATAAAAGACGTCCCGTGTCGAGCCTAAGAACTGTGAACATTTTATTGCACACTTCACAATCCACACAATACGCTTGCAGTCTTCCAATAAATATGCCAGTGAATCTCACCCCAAGTAATGGTGATACCCGAAAATTTAACGTGGCCACCATCCAAGCCGAGCCGTGAGGTTCCTTCCTCGACTCTCAACATTCGTGTTCACTATTTTTCTTCCAGAGTCTGGTTGGACCTTCGCGGCGGAGTAGACAAAACAATAGGCTTGATTAAAGAAGCCTCAGGCCATGGGGCTAAGATAATCGGATTCCCAGAAGTTTTTATCCCTGGTGCGATACCCTTCGCATCTTACTCTCACTACATAGGGGTCGGACCTGATGCGAAGAGCACAGGATATCCCTGGACACCCTGGGCCAACTCCTTCCTTGCGTCGAGTGATGTACTCGCCAAGTACCAAGCTAATTCGATGGGCTTACATTCTCCCGAGATGGCCGAAATCCAGGCTGCCGCGAAAGCGGCAGGCTCATGGGTCGTATTAGGATTTTCTGAGCGCGATGGAGGTTCCCTTTACATAGTTAGCTTTTAAATTTTATAACATCCTCCCCGTAGGCTTGGATTAACACTATTTCTCCTTTTCTACCAGGCCCAAGTCATTATTTCGGCTTCCGGCGAGATCGTCAACCATCGACGCAAAATCAAGCCGACACACTACGAGAAAACAATTTTCGGAGATGGGAGCGGTCTGTATTTCCTTTTTTCCCACAGAAAAAAAAATTTAACCAACGTTATATTATGAATCTGTACCAGCTCAATCTATCCACAACGTCGTTCAAACGCCATATGGCCGCCTAGGCGCACTCAACTGTTGGGAGCATATTCAGGCACGCGTTTTACTCCTCTCTTGTATTCTATCCTTATTGTTCCCGGTACGCAAACCCGAATGTGCAGCCCGCGCTCAAAGTGCACTTCTACTCCCAACTCCCGCAACTCTTCGTTGGCGGCTGGTGGCCTGCCTTCCCACCTGGTACTGGCGACTGCCCTTATATCGTCACGGGCGAGGCTTCAGCGCGAATGACGCAGATGGTTGCCATGGAAGGCGGCTGTTTCGGACTTACAGCGTGCCAGGTCGTCAGTGAGGAGGGCGCACGCATCATGAAAATGGCCGGTTTTCCTTGGTTCAAGTTCCCCGGGGGCGGATTCTCTGTGGTGCGTGTTCTCGGCCCTGTTGCCGTTCATTGGGCACTGTGCTGCGGGGGCTGAGAATTTTCACGTTGGGGTGTGTTTTTTCTTGTGCAGATATACGGACCAGATGGCTCAGAACTCACCGAGCGCATTGATCCCGGCGTTGAGAAAGTCGTTGTCGCAGAAATATCGTTGGACCAGATTGACAAAGTCAAGCTCGTTGCAGACACCATGGGAAACTAGTATGTGGATCTATCATTGGTTTATGTGAATAACTTAGCGTTATCTGCAGCTCCCGCCATGATCTTCTGCACATAGAAGCTCACGGTAAGAATTGGCGTGCGGCTACTTACCAGGATGAGGAGGAGAGGGCCGAGAACGAAGCGAGAATAGGTGATATCAAAAACGTGCTTTGAGGTATGGAGTGCTGTTAGCCGCGTGATTCAAACCATGGGTGCAAGAAGTCTTGGGTGTGTTATTCATAATGACAATTGAGATGTGTTGATTCATGGGGATGAACTGATTACCTTGATGCAAGAAAAAGCGCACGCGCTCATCACAAAATTAATTAACGGCGTCATACGGGGAAAGGGAGAAGCGATCATGATGTTCATCTTGCATCTCGAGAGCGTAAGACAGAGTGAAGACATACATCAAGCCTTTCTGTCTCATGCCCATAGGGATGGCAATTTCGCCCCAGGAACTAGATGAAAAATTGAGAGTCCTTTACGCTGTACACTGGATGCAGAAATGTCAAATCTCTTAATGAATACCCTACCATTCGCGATGAGTTTGCACCGTGAGTATCTATAGCGCAGGCGCGGGAATGTAGGAACAACATGGAGCGCCGCGGAAGCAAAGTCGAGCCTGTTGTTCAGCCAATTTTTCGCAGTTCGTTTACGCCTTCTCCACGCTCCACTCCAGCTCTGAACTCAGGGCAGCTGTGCAGAATGTCAATCCAATTATGTCAGAATGCTCTCACTGTCGCCCGCGTTGCCATGCCGATGCCCGCAGTGATCAATCGTGTCAAGGGTGTATCTAATTTCACCACCTCGGTCGTAGCGCACTTCCCAAAGCTGAAAACACATTCAGCTACAAAGAAACGGTGGTTTTCCCTTCCCAACGGTCTCTTTAAAAGGGTCCGTTTTTTTCATGTCCTCTTCGATTTTTCACTCACTCATCCCGCGCGAAGGGTAAAGCAGGGCATAAACACCTCAACTCGTGCAAGTCACCTGGGCGAATCAATCGCCTTGGGTTGACGGCGTACTCACATGGGTCTCAATCGAGTAAATTGAGGAAACTCCTACCGTACGGCTGAAGATGGGATGGAGTCCTATGAATGTAGCATGTCTCTGCGCCTAATTTGTGGCTAGCCCCACAACGTATGTCCCACCATAATTCCATCGCCCGCTGTGCCATATATTGAAGCTTCTGTTTCCCCGCAGCTCTTGTATTAGGAAGTTGCCGAGGCTGTTCGAAAGTAATGGCTGCGCATACGTACTTGGGTTGTATCCAAGGATGAACACTTGCTAGATGTATGCCCTGAACACTCATGTATGAAGTTGTTAAAGCCCCGTCGTAACGTTCATTCAAGGCATCTAAGTATTAACTTAAATAGCTAGACGGTGCATCATGCACATGGTCCATGCCTGGCCGACGGAGTGCCATTCCGTCGGAGTGATGGGCAGCTCTGCCTGGTCGCGTCTGCTGCAGCCTGCCACGGCCAGTTTCTGCAGTACAGTAAATAATCTATAAAAAAAGGTAATCTTGTAGACATGTACATTGGCGTAAAATCGAAACCCGAGGATTTCTGAAGACGTGCACGGCCAACTCTTCGCGCCCGTAGTTCGCCTCCGCACCTTAGACTCTTCCGTCGGCTAACTATTCCTAGGCTGGTGACGCTCAGCCACACCAACCAATCGGTGTGGGGTATTTAACCGATTAAGACAGCAGCAATTAAGCGGTTCTTGATCTTCTAAAATTTCCACGGGCCATTCGCTAGCCTGTGAAGCGCGCTGGGACCATTTCTAAGGAACAAGTAGCCACAGCTCTTTGCCTCTTGCACTCTCGTCGCTCTTTACCTCGTGGTTCCTCCCTCCTCTCCCCTCTCGCCAGGGGCACGCATGTCAACGACCGCCCTTCCGATTACTGACCAGGATTTCATAGCTTCCTTCCTCGGGCCCTCCGTCGTCCGTGAGGCATTTATTATCCGCTATGTGACTGGTAAGCATGTGCGGGCCCGCACTACCTATTAGGTTCACGTCGTCGCTGTAGTATCGGTTTATATCACCTTCCTCCTGGAGCATCTGGCTTCTTTACCAGAGGTAGCCCCGCGCAAAACTCGCTGTTAGGGTTGTGTTGACGAACGCATCTACCGCAGGAGGTCGAGTTCATCTGGAAGGCGCCATGGAATTTAGCGCGGATCTGCTTCCTCCTATACCGCTATTCTTCTGTTGCTGGTCTCACTATTTTTACGTACGGTAAGTACACGTGCTTACTAGGATTGTCCAAGAGACAATGACCCATCTCACATAACATTAGCTATGGCTAACTTATCTGGTGCTTTGCATCCAAACGTAGGTCTCACCCAGCCTTGTTTAATCTTACATGTGCACGTGTACTCATCTCGATCATCTTAGTTGTTCGTCTTCCTTCATTTATATCTTCCTTCAGAGCGCTTCCATATCTTTGATCACAGCTGTAAACACGCCATAGGAGGTCTGGCAGCACTGGCGGTATTCTCGATGGGCGTCGGTGACGCTCTCGTCATGCTTCGCGTATCCGTCCTCTGGGGTCGCCAACGTATTGTTCTCGCCATCCTCTTCCTGTCCTTTTTCTTTACATATTCGACGGCCGTCGTATGCGTCGTCCTCGGTGCCGTGATCGTGGTTTGTATGTCCCTCCGTATTATCTTCCCTTCATGCTCTGACCTGACCCATTGCAGCAAATACGATCGTTATTCCGATCGTAAACCTGTGCGTTCCCCTCATAAAACCGTACACTCTTCTTGGGGTGTGGATTCCAGGGGTAAATCGCTGTCCCACTCCAATTACACCATATTAATCTCTTGGTTTCAAGCTGATCTTCGATACACTTGTGCTTACGATGACGAGCTGGAATGCGTGTGCACGACCTCGGACGCAAGAGACCGCACTGACCCAGGCTTTGTACCGGGACGGCATTGCTTTCTTTCTCGTACGTGCATCACAAAGCCTGGTGACCAATTAAAAACTTAATACCATACTTCAGATTTTGGCAGGTTTGTATCTCGTCCTGAAAATATAGTGACATCAGTAACGACACTAAGACCGACTTTTTTTTTTCGCGGCAGGTCTCCGTGCTCTCAACTTCTTCATGACGATATTTTCATCCCTATATCTTGTCGGAGTCTGGTAAGCACTGAATTCGTGGGACTGTTCTCACGTCACATTGTTTTTTGCGCTTGCTCACCTGACATATATATCCAGCATTACCTGGCCGCTATCAGTTATCACATTTAGTCGTTTCGTCTTCCATTTGCAGCATCTTGAAAAGGGGCAGGCACTACTTGACATCAACGCTGGTAGCCAGGAAACTATTGGCGTCGTGCGTGCGGACGAGGGACGGTCGGTGCAGAGCTTGCCACTACCCCCATGTAGCCACGGACACAAGCATACGTGGGAAGGGCTCGATGCACAGAGCCACTGCCGAACATCCACAGCGGCGGGAAGCGACGGTATTAGCAGGCGCAAGGATAGTATCGAATAGTATGTAAAGAACAACTCGCAAATACATGAAGCACATGAAGTATTCCATTTTGGACACCCTGATGTCTCCTACATCACGCGGCTACTGACAAGCACACGCTTGAATTAGCGTGCCGGAATTTCACACCCCCTTCGCTTCACGCAGTACGCGGTCCATCATAGATACTCACAATAGGCTTTGGGCACTGCAAGCGTCCAAGTAGTACAATCATCCGTAACACTCCTTCCCAACGGACAAAGCTTCCAAACCCCCCCCCCCCCCCCCCCCCCAGTTATTTGAGTACATGGGGTGACACCCTACTACCACCTCGCCCATGGTAAACAATTGGAGGCCCACTCACAGGTATTCGAGAACCTTCTTACCTTTGGTGTGTACTTTTACTTTGAATAGAGTCAAAGATTACAGAATGTTTTGGGTGCTGAGATTTCGCGCTCTATCTTTCATGCAACATGGCACAAGGTTAGCTCCGTCAAATCGCTTGTTCTGAATTCTAGATAGCAGTCGGGAGTCTTCGCTAACGTTGATTCGTTTCTCCTCATTTCGCCCCCCCCACATCCTGTTGGACTATGCTGGCTAGGATGTGAACCCAGAACAAGAGCCATAATATCAGTAACAATTCTGTTGTCATTGAGCTAGAAGAACAGAAGGAATCCGGGTTAGCCGCTTATTAATTATAACAGGAATTTCTAAGAAATGTACTTTGGGATCAATAGTCCATTCTGAGTCATTGTTATTGGCGTTCACGATTCACGTATCGTATTGTGGTAACCTCTGGAGCCCACGGAACAATAAAGAATTTAGCTATAGTAGCATATGCTACCTGCGACTCAGCAGTGAATACAAGGACGCTTACCATCACAGATCGTGCCTCAGGTCAAGCTTCAAAACTCCGCTATTGTTACTGTCATGCTTACTCGCAGACCCTGCCTAACTCTGCTTAACCTACGGTGAAATGGCTATAACCTCTTAGCGAAAGATCATTTCATATATCCGAGTTCCCTTAAGGCCCATCCGAGCCAGGTGATCGATGTACGATGTAGATTGACGTGCGTCTCGCGGCTCTGGGAACATGATACTTCAAAAAAAGGAACCAAACCATAGCTCCTACATGAGGTGCGAAGGGAAATACGATTGCATAAGATCGTATAGTCTGAGCACTGCGTCCACAGAAGAATGCAAGTAGCGTTACTTCAAGCCACATCTGGTGGTCCGGACTTGCCCAGTTCGAAGCACTCGAGTTCAGTGCCACAAGCGACCCAAAGCGTATCCGCGTGACCCTCTGATGTGACCTGCATTCCATGTATGGGGTGTGTGAACGTCCTAGCGAAAAGTCCACTTAGATTGGTTCGGATCGATGCTTCGAGTCGGTGCCCGTTACGTAGAGACCACGCCCGGACCCGCTGATCTTGGCCAGCCGCGAACAGAAAGTCTTCCGATGGGTCAATTGCAAATCCCTTGATACATCGAGGCTCGGGTGAGTGCAGTAGGCAATGAATTTTGAGATGCTATTACCAAGTTATGTGTATATGAATTGACATGTCCTCCGAACGCTTGGATAGGCACTGCCGTTGTGGAGTGCTGAAGAAACCGGATATCAAAGGATTCGAGCTGTCAGTGGTGTCAGTTCAAGCTTGTAAACCAATTTCAAACGTGACCAACAGATCCATCTAAAGTGGCGACCAACAACTGATACTCGCGTATTCGACGCAGATTTATCACCGATACATGCCTGTCTGCGAATCTAGCACCTAAAACGTTTTGACCTTGCCCTGTCCGGAGATCAAACAATCGCACGTGGCCGCTTCGTGCTCCAGCCCAAACATCATTCTGGACGAAAATTATTGAAGAAAGAAGAATACAACACGAATGTGCACGTACATTGTAGCGCTGCAATGCAAAGACATCGCTGTAGGTATCAAGTGAGCGTGTTTGGCGAGGGTTTTCTAAATCGGTGATATGCAGCGCCTTCCCTCTCATGCCTAGGAAATATAAAATGATGACTTCATCTAAGATTAGCGAAAATTACCTAGCGTGAGAGAGCTGCCATAGAGTTGAGTTGATCGAACGTCTTGAAGCTTTGGGATGTAAGGCAATGCACTGAATAGCAAAAATTGTTGAACCAACCTGTGGCGGTCTTAAGATGTATGATCTATATAATAAGAATATAAGCCCAGTCCCAACATTCACAATAGACCATGGTAGTATGGCAAGGAAAAAGACATACTCAAGAGTTGAAGTGCTGCGCACGAGAATTTGAGGATTGGGTCCGAAAGAAGTGTAACTGGCAAGAGTGTTAGAAAAGCTTGTTGAATTACAACATTGTGCTTACACAATCGCCTGAGCGGAAGATTGTATCGAGGATATCTGTGGTTATATAATTAGCGAGGACACAGTCGGAAAGTTCTAAACTAACTTCTGACAACAGACAATGTTCGGCAAAAACGGCATCGTTTGTCTGGGCATAACAGTAGCCCTGGCGATCCCCTAAAGAAACATTTCTATATCCCTTTCCTCGTGCATCGATAGATATCTAACATTGGATATAAGATCCGTCGTGTAATTCGTACCTCAGTCACAGATCCACTCACACAAAGTGACGTGATGGGTGCAGAATATACAATTGGCACATGCACTGTGATTTTGGATGAACTAGATGCTACACGTTGTGATACTATAGAGCTGTAAACTCGTCAAAAGGCGGTGCAGGGTTCTCCAAATATTTATATCCGTACTGATGTGCCTGTCTCCTCATTAAATTCGAACATGACCTTTGGACCTGCACGATTGACGCGTGGATATTGGATGACGTGCTATCCTTCCGCAGCCGTATCTTCGCCTCCGATAAATTGGGCAAATGTTCATGCTGGTAGGGAGTTGAGGAAGGTGTTGGTTTAGGACATGATGATTCTGGGAAGTAACGCTGTCGAACTACATCGAAGTAAAATCCAGGCAGATCACGCATGGTGCACACTGGTTTGGATCTCCGTTTGAAATTAGCTTCCTCTGATGTGTGGCCATGCGTGGCTGCAGCCCTAGTCTAGAACGCTGCTCGCCTAAATTACGAACTATCCCTAGAGGACGTACGCAATACCCCGAGGAAAACATTCCATTTAAGTGAGCTACTTGTTTGCATTATAAGTAGTTTCTTTCCCCTCTTTCTTACTCGGGGTGAGTGTGGAGTCATCCTAGTCTCAATGGGTAACTTCGAGCTAGCATGTTTGCGGCACCCCGTTGATCCCGCTTGGTCCCTATGATGAGACTTTGTGTTATTCAGAAGCCAGTTAGCCCACATGATACCGGGACTACACACGCCTCGATCAGAAATATTGGATACAACAGTTCGATACCAAGACATTTGGACACTTCACATTCGGCGGAACGATTTCATGCGTATATCTTCCTCGTCTCTGGGATAATAATCGTTCGGTCACCATACCTAACTCCATGGATCGCCTGATCACCCATGGTTACTTTGGATCTTCGGTCGAATTACTACTAGACACGGCAATCCTTGAGCCAATAATATTGGTCCACATGTTACTTCGAGTTACCAATATTCACGGCGTCCGGGTCACTGATTCCACTGAATAGGAGAATTCAATCAAGACACGACTACAGGTGAGGCAGTGTCTGTCATACTTATATATATAGTACCAAAACTGTGCCTTTGATAACCTGCTCGCTTGACAGATCGTCTAGGGTTGTACGGTATCCTGAGAACTATTTCCTGAAAATTAAACAACTGGCACAAGCAGCCAGAAGACGAGAGGTAATGTTATCGGCACCGATAGTCGGAAATCAGACATGGGAGGCTACGGCGCTTCATGCGCATGTGTGGATTGTGATGACTCTACGTTACGTCCAGAAATGAGTCTAAGCTACATAAACGCACGGCACCAAATTTTTGAAGTAAAAATAAAACATGATGAAATAAAAAATAGCAGCCCGATTCCAAGTGACTCCGGCTCGTGCGAGTCCAAGTACGACATGATCCTCTGAATATCAACCTTCCGCCAATGGCCCCGGCGGGCACGTACATGAAGTGCTTATTGACTAATACATATAAAGGCACGCTTCTCAGAAGGCGATGAGTCCTGAAGCGACGAGGCGTGAGAAGATTGACTGCGTCTTTCACGGTTTCACGGTTTCACCGTTGAGCCTAGAGTCGCGCTGCCTGAGGCACGTATACAGTTCACAGTCAACATGTCCGCTTACCGTCCTCGACTGTGTTGAAGATGATTGCAAATGCAGCAAAATCTCAGACTGTTCAGGAAGTGTGGTGGTACCACCACCTCAGCATATTCCGTATCGGTATGCTTTGTTGTTTAATTGCGTCATAATTGGCCCCTCGAGACATGTTGATGATTGGCGCTCCAGCAGACCCTGCCTTAACCGTAGAGTGCGAACTATATGTCGGTATTCAAGTCCTTGATCAGGGTAGTTCCTTCCAAGCCCACTTGTTTTGGTCATGATTGTGTCCTTACCTCACTCCCGACTCCCACATCTGCACAATATCCCCCCTGCCATCTCTGCCAGCGGAGAGTGAGTTCTGCAGACGAAGGCTGGCAACCCATGTCATTCTTTTACCTTACGGGTCAAGATGTTACTGCGAGTCCTAGGGAAGCCCCCAATCCTGCACAAACAACCTTCGAGAACGGGGTGCAGAACTTCTTCCTCGTTCGATATCTGACAAGTGAGAGTTATTCAGAACTTTACGGTGTGGCACCTGGTTTACTACATTGTAAAGTTGCTGCCTGCGCGTGGCTTTACTTCGACTACTTCCTTACCGTTGAGCATGAAGTCGATCTCGTGTGGAAGGCTTCCCAGACTGTGGTAAAGTTTGCGTTTTTGGTCTATCGTTATGCCTCCCTTGCAAGCATAACGCTACTTGTTTATTGTGTGTCCCGGAATATTTTTGACCCCATATTAGCTCACTCTCTGTGTCTTAGCCATGTCAGGAGAGGCTGCAGGGCTCAACGACTCTGTGAGTACTGTTTTCCTGTTTTTAGTGGATTGAACATCTCTTCACGACATTATGCAGTTGTAAGAACATCTCACTAATCCTTATGCATTTAATCATGATTTTGATCTAGTTGTCGACGGCTCGTCCCTACAGACGCAGTACTTATCTTTTTTTTCGGTCTCGTCGCTGATGGTATGCTTCACCCATAACCAAACTTGACACATATACACAAGCTGGAGCTTATCGCGTAACAGCTGTAGCAGTCCTCCATGTGTCCCAGATCTGGAAACGCAACTGGAAGGTATTCGCAACATTGGCTTTATGCTTCATTTCTGCGACCGGTGTAGCGGTAGGAACTAGGATTTCTGCACTAATAGGAATTACGCGTGAGTTTTCCCTCTCTTGGATGCCTTTTGCTCCTTTAGTGACAAGTTCCTAGCAACGGTTTATGACGACACAGCGTTGAATATATGCACCTCTGAAGACAAGCCTACCTCGTTAGCACTACCGTGGAGTGCCGCTGTACGTCTCATATTCAGTTTTCCGCACGAATGGGTTGTGACCACCCTCCAATAGTTATTTTTTGATCTCGTGGTTATGGCTTTTATATCTTTCAATGCCGTCAAGGCCGCACGCCGTGTTCCTTCTCAGGCTGAACCCCAAGATATACGCTCATGCTCTGTGATCGTTACGACATTATACAGAGACGGATTTTTCTACTTTACAGTATGCCTGGCTGCCTTTCTCCCTATCTTCGTAACGTCTTACTGACGCGATTGGTTGAAAGACTGTCGCCGGTATGCATATTTACTGCTATCCTTGTATTCTGTTACATGACGCTGGTATCTCGCTTATTCTGAAGCAATCCGTGTGCTAAACGTGATACTTACAATATCTGCTCCCGTTGAGTTCTTCCTTCCTATCATCAGATTGAATTTTTAACCTCGATATAATATTTATTATTCAGATCTGGTTATTTGGACTTGTAGCAGTGTAGGCTATTCTTTTGCCTTACATGTATGCACATTAATGTGTTTGACATCCAGAATTTCTTGGCCAACATTTGCAGTCAATCTTTCACGCTTCATTTTCCGCCTTCGTCAGCAAACAGAAATGCGGAAACAACCTGTTTCAGATTTTATTCACCTTCGTCAGGAACCGACATCAGAGGCCAGCAGGATTGAGCTACAGGAGTATTGTAATGTGGACTCAGCTGGACTATAGTAATTTAATTTATGAAGAATATGGTAGGGTGGAAGTTGGATGAAAACAAGATGCTTTGCCTGTATCGAGCACGTGACGTGGTAAGTCACGAGATCAGAGATTTTCTTCCTCGGATCACTCAGGAACAAGCATAAACATGGTCGATTGCCCCCTTCAGCGGCAGCATACTATCATGTTTATGGGATATCCCGCTCTTTGCTTTCTTCCTTCACCCTCGTAATTTATTCCGGCCCTATTTTAATTGACACAGACACGACTCTCTAGGCCCTCGAAAATGGTATCAAGAATGTGTTCATCGTTCGCTATTTGTTTGGTGAGTGGCTTCAAGGGCTCGTGTTCTCAAGGCATGCATACTCAGCTTGCTGTCACGAAAGTCGCTACATGCACCTGGCTCTACTTCGACTATCTGTTAATGTTGCATGACGAAGTTGAGCTTGTGTGGAGGGCCCCTGGGAATATTGCTAAGTTTGGTTTCTTGATCTATCGATATGCCGCACTCGTGGGCATCACGCTCCTTGCGTATAGTAAGAGTCACCTTCAGCCAATTTGATCTTGCGCTAAGCTCTTCCTCTTGCTTGAACTTTAGCTACGACTGGTTTTGAAAATGGATTGACAGATTCTGTGAGCACATATTCTCGTAGTCACTATATCGGCATGTCCTGACTTCACTTCGTTTAGTTGTAAGTATGCATAGGACAAATTTCAATCTCCCAGTTTCGTTTACACCCACCAAAGCTGTCGTAATCTCGTCCCAACACACGGTGTTCTTTTTATCATTTTCAGTGCCATTGCATACCTTCTCTGGTTACTGTCAAGCACAATTTACATTTTCCCCGCAGTCCTCGCAACCCTTCATGTGACCACTGTATGGAAGAGGAACATCCGGGTCCTCGTGTTCCTTGCTTTTTGTTTTATCACTGCCACTGGTGCTGCACTTGGTGCTGAGATCTCCGTCCTGTCCAGTTTGAAATGTGAGCCTTTTCCAATGCAGGGGAGACGCAATATCTAATACAACAACTCCCTTAGGGACTGTACAGTTTGATCACGCACTGAGCATATGCACTTCAACACAGAAGCCTGCCATTTTACCGGTGCCTTGCAGTACAGGTGTATGCCTTCTAATAATGATTGCTTATTCCGCCTCTGATTTTGCTTGATCCCCCCCAGTTAATTTTTGATATTGTGATGGTAGTATTCATATGTAGCAATGCTATAAACCGGATACAAGATGGCAGAGAAACCTGTAGGCTCAGACAGGCATTATGTAGAGACGGTCTAGGATATTTCTTGGCAAGTCTGTTAATATAGTCTCCATATTGAGTTTGTGACATTTATGGTGGATTTTAACAGATTGTAGCTGGTAACATACTCGATGTATTCATCTACATTAGTAATCCGACACAAGCTGAAACTTTCTAGCTATTCGTGCACTTGGGTTAATTTTTGCCATAGCTAGTCCTGTGGGTCATCACACTAATCTTTTGTATTTTCATCTGACCTTATGTCTCTTTCATTCTTCATCAGTTTTGGATCTTTAGTCTTGTCATATCATGCGCCATAATCTTGTCCTGTCCTACTTTTCTTAAACTGACACATAATCTCGGAGCCAGAATCTCTTGGGGCATTCTCTCCATCAACCTGTCCCACTTCATATTTTGGCTACACTGCCGTCAGATGAAAGAAAAGTTTGAAGAGCAGAATAGGATTTGGTTCAGAACCAAGACATGTATGGGCTGTGACTGTGTTTCAAGAATGGAGTATCAAACATGATGATGAAATGAATGATATCTAGCTTAGGAGCTTTAATGCCAATGGTGGTGGTGTGTAGCCGATGCTGCCAATCTGTCTGGCACGCAATAAACACAGATCTTGCAGGACATCCGAGATGTGGCAGCCCTGTATTAATCATGGTTCTGCCAGATTGACACATACAATCAGATTTCATGTTGTAGTGAATAAGGTAGAAATAATTATGTGTATGGGTGGTCAATTGAGCATGCATATTGTAATTTCAGACTTATAGATCTGAGTCAGAGACCTGTCAAAAACCGCCTTTGGCCTGTTATCTTTGACAGAACAAAGTCAGTAACAACAAATGTGGTTAAGGAACCTTTCTCACCAGGCCAAAAGTGTTAGCGATGATGTATGCAAAGTGTACAAGCTGGGACAGCACGAGAAATGGCACCGTGATGGTGCCTACTTGTTGAAGCTGGGATAGAGAAGGAATTTGAAAGAAGAAAGCAGAGTTTACTTAACAGACAAAGTTCTGGTGATGCTAGCAACATTATCGTCAAAGATAAAGAGGGATAGAGATAAAAGGATAATGAGTTCAGAATAGTCATTAGACTTTGATGTGTAGATGACACCAAGTAAAGAGAGGGTGAAGACTTATAATAATAGAACTAAAGAAATACATGTGTTCTATCCTACTGTTTTATACTAGGCGTATTCACTGAACTTGGATAGAGAACATGTGGACTGCATGCTAAATGGAGGTATTACCCCAAACTCATCCGTATACCTGTTGTAGTTGTTGATGTTAATATCTACTGATTTTGGAGCTGGATGTATTGACGATTGGTTGCTAGGTTGAGTGATCCAACCTTGAAGGCAAATATTGCTAGTGTTGGTAAGACATGGGGAAGATGGCGACAGTAACAAGTGTCGTTAAGTGTTGAATCATGACAGTAGCCCCCCTTCTAGTTCAGAGCCCCAGTGATGCATAGGGAAATCTCCCAATTTGTCAAACTGCATTGTGGTCCATGTATGATTAATAAGCATTCAAGAGGCACATCAGTGATAATGTAGCCTGGTCCGTGCACATTGCATGTCGTTAGGATAAAAGTGGGTGCAGCCTTTGACGATTCCGTATTCTGCTCCAAATGGTGCCCTCATTCATTACTCTCTTCAAAGAGTTCCAAATGAAGGCGTTAACTGAGCCTGAACAATGTGAGAACCTCCTTGAAGAAATCGAAATGTGGGTGAAGGAGATGGAGGGTATAGATGTGAGTCAACAAGTCTTTTCTACTGGCATTCGTTGCTAACAATGTTGATAACAGGATGAGCTATCAGATGCGATAGAAGCTTGTCTGTCCATACAACTGAATTTCAAAATTCCAGGCAAGGTGATGAAGATTCGAAGCGATATCAAGGCAGCAAAGTCTTGGGTGTCTGTTAGGGATCCCTATAATGTAATTATAGTCTCAAGAGTCTGACTATAGGGTTCCAAGTGTTTCTGACAAGTAGTTGTACTTATATCTCTATTTTTTGTAACAGCTGCCTGAGTGGACATTAATGGACCACAAGAGCCCACGACTTGGGATGCTGACCTAACACCTGCCAAATCCAGAACTCAGCTTCAACTCAGCTGCTTATCAATAATTACCTTTATTGTAACTCAGCAGCTGAGGTAAGCCAACTCATTGGTCAGCATAAAACCATTAATGGACACAATTCAGCAGTATTTCTCTATTTCCTTAATCAGCTATTAATAGTCAGGGAGGCAGTGTCACTGTCTTAACATCTCTAGCCTCTCTGGCCAATCAGAATTTGTATATTAATAGTGTAGAAATGGCTAGAAGCTCATGGAAGGTCTGTCCATATAAGGAAACTGCCACAACCTTCCACCAGGTTCCACCAGTTTCCAGACCTTCCAAAAGCAGATAGAATGTCTCAGGTGTAGAGCTATAAATATAGCTCTAGGTAGCCTAGCTAGAGAAGCAATCAACCACATTTCACACCCCACTTCTGCCTGAAGCCGAGCCTTCTACCAGAATCAGTTCAAGCCTGAAGAACTTGACCTAGCTGAAAAACTCTGTAGGAGCCTCTTTCAGTTCGCCTCTCACTTTGTAGGAGTGAAGCACAATCTCTTCAGCTTTTTGCTGCTTTAGTTGGAGCTCTGTAGTTTGTAGGACCAGAGTTAAAGACTACTAGCTTGTGTAAGCAAACCACCACTTTCCATCTAGTTGACACTTTGTTGCTTGTAGGGCCAAAGTACAACTGCTGGCTTGTGTTGGGTATCATCATTTCTAATTAATTGAAGCTTTGTTGCTTGTAGGGCCAAAGTTAAATTAATAGCTTGTGTTGGTAACAACCACCACTACTATTCGATTATCCTTTGTTGCTTGTAGGGCCAAAGTCTAATCAATAACTAGTGTTGGGGTGTAGTACACTTTCTATCTTGTAGGGCCTTAGCTTGATTACTAGCTTGTGTCAGCACAAAGCTACCACACTCTATCTTATCTGGGCACTGTTGCTTGTAGGGCCTTTGCCTGGCTAACTAGTTTGTGTTAGTGTTGACTTTATCAACTCTCAAGTTAGTTTTAACTTGCTGTTGTTGATATTGTCCTTTCGCTCCTTGTTTCTTGGCTATCCTTTTAGTCCTTCAGTTGAACAGCCATTCAATTGTTGCGACCTTGAGCCTAGTCGTCCAAGTCTGCTTTCCCCATATTTTGCATATAAAAACAAAGCATTGGAACCCTGTACACTCTCCCTCATAGTTTCAAGTATTATCTTGACCAGACTAGTAGCCTTGCTACAAGTGCTTTGAATTGCATTGTTACTGCAAAGTAATAGTGTTATTTGAACACCGGAGTAGAATCTCTTAATTGGGTTCTCTGTTAAAATAGTCTTTGGTTGATACCCCCTTGAACACTATCAGTGGCTAGACTAAACTTGATTGTGTACCTTACACCAACATTTAGTTCTGAGTTCACAGTTTCCAAAACAGTGTCAGTACTGAAGCCAAGTAAATGATTTTTTCTCTTTATTGATAGTTGCTAATTCTTGTCGGTAGGGCAATTTTAAGGTGGCTTTGCCAAATCCCCTAACAGGTCCTCGAACCGATGGTCCACTGCTGAAGGTGACCCCATCCATTGCAGTAGCTCCACTCTTCAGTAAAGGGGCTCTTACTGATGATACATCGAACAAACAGGTCGACAAACTGGTTAGCAATGATATCACCATCGTCCCACAATGCAAGGCCAAGCTTCTCGGTGGTGTTGGGATTGCCGATACCCATCGAATAGCTATGCCAGCCAAATATCGTGAGGGATTGGCATACCATGTTGCTGGAGTTGTATATGTCAATGTAAGTAGTCTCTTTATTCACCCCTGTCTTTGTTGCTAACATCTGATAGGGTGTTGTGGTTGAGAACAAACGAAAGTGTGAGATGTGTGATCACCGAGGTTATCGATGCTATGGGTTGCTGGGATGTGTTTGTGGACAGTGTTGTCACGATGGGAAACAGTGCAGCCTCAATCATAAGTAGCTGATTCTTCTGTAGTCGCCATCGCTAATATCCTCTTGTATAGCCAAACACACCAAACGGCAGACTGCTGAGGCATCAGTCTTGACAGTGGCTGCCAAAGGTCAGGGCAAGGTTGTCACTAAACCATCCAAGAGTGTAGCCCCTGCTAAATCCACATCACCTGTTGTCGCTGGCCCTTTGTCTTTACCCCCTATCCCTTCCATTCCCTCCTTCCACTCCCAACCCTTACGTGAGGCTAAACACCCTATCGATATCACTCAGAACTTGTCGCCAGAGGTATCGCCAGTCCGTGCTTTGAAATGAATGCATTTGGATGTCATCGGAAGTAGCATGTTACACAGCTTGCAGGAGTCTATAGTGGAAGGAGCTGATTGGATGGATGGTTAGCACAACAGTGGATTGTGGCAAATAATGCAGTGATGGAGGTTCAAAAGGAAATGTTGGAGGTTCAGGCATGGATAAGGAATACAAATAAGAAATTAGAAAAGTTTTTATGAAGGAGTGATAAGAAAAGTGTGAATGGTGTAACATAAGAAAACTTTCTTTTGAAATCAAAAATAGTCGCCTTGAGAAATACTTTTTTGAACAAAACACATTTTAATTAAAAGAGAAGGGAAGTTTTTCGTAGAAGAAAGAATGTGAAAAATGACTTGTCAGATGTCTTGTGCGATCATTGTTGTGTCGGAAGGAATTCCAATGTCATCACTAGGACTATCATCATGTAGTGTCTTGGATTAAACACAAGTTTTTAGCTAAAGTATAATTAAGAGAAGAGGTTTAAGGTTGAGGCTTATTGGGGTAAGCCTCGTGAAACACCTTGACAGGTTTCGGCGCATGTTGAAGATTGTTGGAGTATTCCCAACTTGTCGCGTTGCTAGTGTGTTTATAGCCCTTCCATTTGACAAGGTATTGTATGTGTTTCCCTTGTTGGCAGGAGTCTAGGATGTGGCCAACTTCATATTCAAGGGAATCCTCAACTTCAACAGGAGGTGGAGGGTCAGGATTGCGATTTCGGATAAGACTTGGCATCGCAGGGTCTAATAGCGATATGTGGAAAATGGGGTGAATCTTCTGCAATGCTAGCAGTAAACCGAGGTGAAACACATGCAACAACACCTTTTCGACTATAGGGTATGGTCCTAGCCATCAGTGATCAAGCTTCTTGGAGGGTCGCTTGGTTCAGATGTTTCGGCTGTCCAGCCAGACTTCATCACCAACATTCAGCTTAGGAATTGCTATGTTTCGATTGTCGGTTGATGTTTGATACCATGCCAAGGTCACCTTGATTTGTTCACCAAGATACTGGTGTAATTCCTTTAAGTCTACAGCCATTTGGTGAGCAGTTTCCAATGGAACAGTGTCAAGGGAAACTTCGAGGTTAGGATGGAAGCCTTTATTCACAAAGAATGGGGTGACCTGTGTTGCTGAATGTGAAGTGTTGTTGTATGTGAATTCAGCAAGGGGTAGGAGATGTGACCAGTCGTCTTGTTGATAGTTAACATAAATCCAAATGTACTGTTCAAGGATTTGGTTAAGTCATTCAGTCTGTCCATCGGTTTGGGGGTAATAGACCGTCGATAAGTTGGCCTTGATGTCGAGAAGCAGAAATGGGAGATAAAGTGTTTGCCACGATCAGCGACGACATTGGATGGTGTGCCATGTTTAGAGAAGACATGTTGAAGGAAAAGTATGGCTACGTCTTTGGCATCAATGTCATGATACGTGGGGATGAATAAACCCATCTTTGTTAGTCTATTGACGATGACTAGGATTGTGTCAAATCTGTCAGATAGAGGAAGTCCTTCAATAAAATCCATTGAGATGGAATCCCAAGGTCATTCTCCAAATGGTAAGAGCTTGAGGGGTCCAAATGGTTTGTGGTGAATGGATTTTGCATTGCAACAGGTGGTACAAGACTTGACATAGTCAGTGATGAAAGCGATGATTTTTTGCCAATAGTATCGCCGTTGGATGTTGTTAATAGTTTTGCCGATTCCTGGGTGTCCCGATAGTCGATGGTTGTGGCAGGATCTGAGGATGTCAAGTCAAAGGTCCTGGTGGTCTGGTATGTAGTACAGACCATTGTACAGAAGGAAATCACCGTCTGTCGATAAGGACCATGGGTCAGGTCAATTGTTGGCAGGTGGTAACTTCTGTTGAAGTCTCTGTATATGTGTTTGAGCAAAGGGGTCTGAACGAATTGCTTGCTTGATGGAGGAAAGAAGGGAGGCTGAGTCGAGTACTATGGCTCGCAGAAGTAACTGTCCAGCCTTGAACATGGTCTGAAAGTTATGAGGATTAGCTTCTGCATAGTTGCTACTCCCCCCTTTAGGGTACACTAGGGCATCTCACAAGTACCACCATACCCACAGATATACCTGTACTCTTGAAAAAATGGAGAGTACAGATATGAGATTTGGTCAAACATTTACATGTAAATACTCACAAGTACAGGTAGAGTACAGGTATACCTGTTAAAATCAGCAAATACCTGCAGATATGATACTTGTGAGTACAGGTATGTACTCGTGAGATGCCCTAGGGTACATGTTGCCACAATGTATGAGTGCATCTGATTTTGTTTCAAGACAACCAGCACAATAGCAAATAATGTAGTTGAATCCTGAGAGATATTCCAACCAGTGAGCTTGGTGACGGGTGAGTTGCTTCGTCATCCCAAATTATTTGAGGTTTTTGTGGTCGGATAGGACAAGGACTACATGGGTAGCGCCTTCAAGGTAGTTTCTCCATTGTTTGAAGGCTTCGAAGATGGCAAGGAGTTCCTTGTCATATATCTCATAGTTTAACTCAGCTGGATTCATGCTTGACGAATAGAAAGCGATAGGATGGATATCACTGTCGTTGGGAGAAATTTGAGAGATGATCGTGGCGATGGCATAGTCAGATGCGTTGGTTTCAACAACAAGGTTATTGGGGTCAAAATTAGTGAGAATTGGGGCCTTAGTGAAGGTGAGCTTGAGGTGTTTGAAAGTGTTGTTTTGCAGTGTATTCCATGCGAATGAGGTATCTTTATGCATCAGTCATGTCAGTGGAAGTACAATGTCAGAGAAACAAGCGATGAAGCATCGGTAAAAGTTGGCAAAACCCAAAAAGGACTGAACATCTTTAAGGGTTTTGGGTATCAACCAGCTTTGAATTGTGTCTGTTTTGGCAGGATCCATTGATACACCAGCTGGCAATACCATGAAGCCTCAGAATTTGATGGAAATAGAGTGGAAGATAGATTTCTTGGGCTTGATATGAAGGTTATGTTCCCTAAGACAAGTGAGGACCTTTCGAACGTGTTTCTGGTGATCGTCAATATTGTTGGGAAATACTAGAATATCATCCAGGTAGACTATGACAAAGCGATCAGTCATATCTCGAAGAATATCATTCATAAAATGTTGAAACATCACCGGAGAGTTTGTGAGACCCATCGGCAATACTAAAAACTTGAAGGCTCATATCAGGTGTGGAAGGCTGTTTTCCATTCATGGCCAGGCTTGATCCAAACATTATAGTAGCCAGCGCAAAGATTGAATTTGGTGTAGATTTTTGCCAACTTGAGCTGGTCAATAAGATTGCTGATGAGGGGGATTGGGTAGCGATCCTTGACCATAATCTTGTTGAGAGCATGGTAGTCGACGAGGAGTCAAAGGCCCCCATCTTTCTTCTTAGTGAATAGTACTGGTGCTCCACCAGGGGAAATCAATGGTTGGATGAAGCCCTTTCCAAGCATATTGTCTATGAATTCACGTAGGGCTTCCAGTTCTACTCCTGACATTGGGTATATTGGTCCATAGGGTAGCTGTTAAAGGCCAGATTGGACGTGAGGTCGGATTTGGTCGGAACTCTCTGTTAGGGATGCATGCCAGATTTGATGTCGGGATGTTAGGATTTGCTGGATTCAACATCGGGGTCGGGGTTGGATTTGGTTGGAACTCTCCTTGACCGAGATTGGTAGTTGCAATATTCAGAAATGCACAGAATACTGGATGACTCGGAAGTCGGAGACCCGAAGACTGATCTACATGGGCATTGGCTTCAACTTGTGGGTTGCGCCCTCTTGGATTTCTAGTGCCCTGGTATTTTGGACTGAAGACTGGAAAGTGTTATTGGGGTTCCAATTGATCAGGCCTATTTGGAAGGTCAGTGCCAATGATGTGTTCAGACTTATGGGAGATGAGCAGGGGCTTCGGATGTTTGGGAATGGAATAGTCAATGTGGATAGAATAGGGGTAACGATAAATCAATATCAAGTAAGGGTTAGCTTTACTGGAAAGTGAGTGTAATCGGAGGGTTTGGAATGTCGGATGAGGTAGGGTCGGAATAATCAGAATGATTGGAATGATTGGAATACCGAACAAGGTTTGAAGGCCTTATTGCAGGTAGAAGTTTGGAGCGATGAAGTGTAACAAAGGTTGAATGATGGAGAATGAGTGGAATATATCAGGATGTTACGAGTTATTGGAATAACAAGTTGAGGTAACAAGATATGAAGGATGCGGAATGTAAGAAGGGTGTAAGATATAAGAGAGGTAGAAGGTGATACGAGAGGTAGTGATACGAAAGGTAGTGATACGATATGATATGATACAATATGATACGATATGATTTACAAGCTAAAGAAGCCTGATCAAGAGAAAACATTTCAAGACATGCGGGATTCCGAAATCAGGAATGGAAGATAAGGGTGTGTGATACGGAGTTCCGAAGTCAGAGCAAATACGGAAATCAAGATAAGATGTATGGGGATAACATCGAAAGAGAATCGTGACTAAGAATGATAAATGGGGACATGTCAGAAATAAGTGGAAAAGGGCTTATCGGAATACGTGAAACATCAGAATAACACAAGTTGGATCTGGGATCTAACACTCTCCTTGACCGAAATCGGGGTCGCAATATTTGGAAATGTGTGGAATATCGGATGAGTCAGAGATTGGAGATCCGAAGACTGATCTATACAGGCGTTGGCTTCCACTTATGGGTTGCGCCCTCTTGGATTTCTAGTGCCCTGGTATTTTGGATTGAGACCTGATGGAGGTGTTGGAGCTCTGATGATCGGGTCTATTCAGAAAGGGTCAGTGACAAATGGTGCATTAAGACTTATTGGAGACAAGCGAGAGATTTCAGATATTCGGAGTCGGAATAACCAATGCGGGAGGGGATAGGGTTAACGATAAATGAATATTGAGTAAAGGTTTTGGTTTTATGGAAAGTGAGTGTAATCAATGAATGGGTTTTGAAACGTCGAGAATGTCAGAATCAGAGTAATCGGAATAAGGATTGAAAGACTTTACAGCTTGTTACTGATGAGGAGGATATCACAGGTTGTAGCAGGATAATGAGTTTTAACGAGATATAATGAAGTGCAATGAAGATATAATAAAAAAATGTAACGAGGGTGTAATGAGATGAAGTTGTAATGAGAATGTGACAAGATATATAAGCCAAGGAAGGCTTAAGCAAGGAAAGTGTATTTAAAGAAACATGTGGAATTCCAAAATTGGAATGGAAAGATAAGGGTGTGATATGGAGTTCCAAAATCGGGGCAAAAAGGGGATCAAGATAAGACGTACAGGGAGAAGTAAAAGTACGATCGTGACTGAGAATGATAAATGGGGCATAACGGAGATAAGCGGAAAGGGCTTATCGGGATGCGGAAAACATTGGAACAATGGAAGTCAGATCTGGGATCTAACAGTAGTGGTTTGTTGTCTTTGATTTCAATCTTGTGGTCGTAAGATCTATGAGGTGGGACAGCTTTTGCTTCTTGTCTGGAAAAGATGTCGACAAAATCAAGGTACTCGTTGGGTATGACTTTGGCGAGCAGTTCTGCTTCGTCTGTTGGTAAGACTTCACCATGAAGTAGCGATGTAGGAGCAGGTTTGTGGGTGATAGCAAGCAAACTTTCAGACTTGGATGTAGGTAACAATGGAGTAAATTGAAAAGAGTATATGTCTTCTCCTGCATTTATGAGCTTCTCAAATGCAGCAGCACCAACAAGGCTGATTTGTGGAACTTTGTGTGTTTGAATGTCGGTAATGAACCCATTGGGAAAAGGTAATGGGTTGGAAGACATAGTTGTTTCAATTGGTGACCAGAAGATAGGAGAATCAGATTGAGAGAAATTGGGTTTCACAAGGATACCTGATGGTGGTCATATAGTTGCTGAGGAACCAGGAACTATCAAAGGGGGCAACCCTGAAGAAGTGTGGTGTTCTGGGATGGTATCAAAAACTGAAGGTAGCGTCGATTGGATGTCCTGAGTGGTTGTGATGCAAGACATGGCAGTGGTCATCGTCAGAAGCATTGAGCCAGTGCTGGATTTGAAGTGAAGCGACATTGAAGCCCAGTCGATTGTTGGGTTTGTGGTTTTTAGCCAAGGGAGACCCAGAACAATTGGGGCTGAAGGATGAAGTTGAGTAGTGAGAAGTGATAAATATTGAGAGGACGAATCAGGAAAAGAGATAGTAGTTTCGATGTATTCATGGATAAAACTGCTAGTGGCAGGTTTTCCATCGAATAGGCATAAAGAGATTGATTGAGAAAGAGATTGTTGGATTGTTGGAAGTTGTGTTGCTAATTGCACATTGATAAAGTTTGATGTTGCCCCGGAGTCTGTGAGAGTAGGTACAGGATCAGAATGATTAGAGAGAGTTAGATGAATGATGAACAAGATGTCGGATCGAGATACAAGTCCCAACTGTAGTTGTACAGAGGGGATTGTGTGCAGGTATGCCATGAGACCCATTGTGCACATGTTGGATGGATCACTGACTAGTTTTCTGCCGAGGATTGAGGTTCTGCCAAAATGGTGAAGGTAGCTTGTCCTGAAGCTTCTTGTGGATTCTTCTTATAGATACAGTCGCAACTGTGATGGTCAGGTTTTTCTCCACAATAAATACACAAGCCTTTGGCTTTATGGCACTCCTTCTCAGTGTCAGTCAAGTGACCAGTGTTATCCAGTACACTGCTGAGGGCCTTCTGATCTGTTGTTCCTCCTTGCGACGGCTTTGATTTGTCACTAGGATAATTGTTGGCCTTTTGTTCAATGGCTTGTGCTCAGATTCCTTCAGGTTTGTTGAAGTGTTTCCAGTCTGGCAACTCGATGTAGCGTGAGAGGTTTTCTTGTTTTAGCGAGCCCAGTAGCAATTGTCGCATTCCAGGGCTTGCTGCTTGAGGTTGTCGAGGGTGGTCACTTGTGATAGCGACAGAAGATGGTCCTTGATGTGTTTGGCAAGGCCTTCATAGAACACATCATATAGAGTGGGGTCGTTCCAACCTGTGTGAGGAGCATGTTCAGCAAATTGATCATGTATTTATTCACATGATGATTATCCTTCATTCTGAGTTGTCAGATTGATTGTTGGGCAGACTGAGCGAGTCAGGTTGTCCAAACGACTGGTTGAGAGTGATAATGAATTCATCCCAGTTGGTTCAGATGGTTGTTTCGGGTATCACAGTGAGGTGGGGAAGCCACCAATTGAGAGTGGTCCTGGAGAGATAGGAAGCGGTGTGTTGGTGATCAGTTGAAAACTGGTGAGGTTTGTTGTCGAATGCCATAATGCACTGAGCAATAAATGCCTAAATAGATTCTGGTTTGGTACCATCAAAGTGAGTCAGTTTACTGATCTTGGAATTGGTTTCATTTTGTGATTGTGCCATTAAATAGTAAGGGACACCATAAGGTTGGTACCAGGGACCGTCAAGTGGTCCCCCAGGTGGTGGTCCTCCGAAGGGATTGTTAGGAGGTCTGCCGATATTAGAACTAGACTAGAGTCAGTCTCTTTTACTCAGACATGGTTTAGGATAGCGGCTCATATGTATTTACCTAGACTAGAGTCAATCTAGGGATAGTGTTCTATCAGTACATGTCTTTGTGAGTCTGATCAATAGCTCTTACCTCTTTTACTCAGACATGGTTTAGGATAGTGGCTGAGAAGAGAGGTTTCGGCTGTGAGCACCCACACGTATCCATGGTGTGTAGTGCTTGGGTGCACAGGATTTCAACACACCCCCTCAATGATGACGGGTTTTACTCGGTGTCATTGTATATCATCCCTGAGTCCTAGAGATTCTACAAATTTTTGGTGTTTTGGACATGCAAGTGCTTTTGTGAAGATGTCTGCAGGCATGTCTGATGTTTGCAAGTATTCAAAGCGGACATCATTTGCTTCCACATGTTCACAGATGTAGTGACATTTGATGTCAATGTGTTTTGTGAGTGTGATGTTGTATCTTTTGAGAGTGATATGGCTGCCATGTTGTCACAGTATATTCAGGTTGGTTCGTTTTGGGGAAATCCAACAAGTCCAAGTAGGGAGCATAACCAAATCACTTCTTTTGTGGCTCTGTCCGCAGCAACATATTTGGCCTCACATGATGAACTGGCCACAGACATTTGTTTCTTTGAATTCCATGAAATCATGCCTGAGCCGAGCGAGAAGGCGTACCCAGAGGTGGAACAGCAGTCATCGATATTTGATGCCCAGTCAGCATCCATATATCTGGTGAGCATGATGTATTCTGTCCCTCCAAGGACAAGTCTTGTTGACCTTGTTCCATTCAAGTATCATGGCACACGTAATGCTGTAGTCCATTGTGGCATTCCTGGGTTTTTGAGGAACTGACTCAGGCAGTGTATGGCAAACATTATGTCAGGACAGGTGGCGATCAAAGCATACATCAGTGACCCAATTACAGAGCAATATGGCATGTTGGTCATTTTTTGTTTCTGTTCATCTTTCTTTGGTGACATCTCTTTTGATAGAATGACATTGGGGTCTAGCGGGGTTGAGACTCTGAATCCATTTTCAACATCAAAACATTTCATGAACTCTTCGATGTAGGCCATTTGGCTGAGTGATACAATCTTCTTTTCACAATTGCACTCCACATGTATTCTTAGTAGCCATTTGACTGGCCCATGGTCTTGCAATTCAAAATACCATTGTAGTCCAGTTCTTGCTTCTCTCATGGCATTTGTGTTGCTAGTGGCAATGATCATGTCATCTATGTGTACTGCAACTATGCACTTCCCAATGCTTGTTGTCTGTATGTATACACTGTGTTCAACTGAGATATGGGTCCAGTTCTCAGCTGTCATGCTTTTGTGTAACTTGATATACCATTGCCTCCTGGCCTGCTTCAATCCATATATGCTCTTGTTGAGCTTGCATACCCAGTCTTCCTTGCCCAATTCCTTCATCCCTTCAGGTTGGTGCATATAGATCTCCTCATCAAGATCTCCATGCAAGAAGGTGGTTTTCACATCCGACTGGTTCATTTCCCAGTCATTTTTTGCACCAATGTGTAGGATTGCTTGTACTGATTCAAGGTGTGTGACTGATGTGAAAGTATCTTGGTAATTGATGCCAGCAACTTGTGTGAATCCTTTTGCTACAACATGGACTTTTCAGCGCACAATCTCCCCTTTCTCATTGCATTTTCTGATGAAGTGTGGTTTGGATTTTACAATGCAGCGACCTGTAGGAATGTCAGTTGGTGGGACTAAGGTCCAGACTTTGTGTTCCTCAAGTGACCACATCTCATCTTCACATCCTTTTTTCCATTGGATGGCATCCTCTGCAGCTTGTGCTTCTCTCCATGTCTTTGGATCATCATCAATACCGGTCATGATGATTTCTGGGTTGTGGCTTATCAATGGTACCCACATCTCATCTTTCGCATCCTCTATGTCACCATCGCCAGTCCTCTTCTCTTTTCGTTTGGCTTGCTTGCATTCTCCAGCTGCTCTTGAGTCTTGGATGGCAGGTTGTGGGTGTGAGACATAAGGTATGCCCCTCATTGCTGCCCCTCCAGCTGTAGGGACCCGTTGTTGTACTGGTCTCAGCTCAGGTGTGGGAATGTCTTGAGGCATGCTTTCTTCACCACTCAGTTCTTCTTTGTTTGTTTGGGGTTGCTTTTGATGGACTTTTGCCTGGTTGACTTTCTTGGAAATGCCTGTCTGTTCTGCTGAGTGTCTTTGCCCATCTTCATCATCCACACCTTTTGATTCATCCTGTGATTCAATGAAGGTCACATCTCTTGATATTACCACACGTCTTGTCAATCTTTCGTAACACTGATATGCCTTTGAGTTTGACGAGTAGCCTATGAGAACACATTCCCAGGACCTGTTGTAGATCTTCGGTGGTCTTTCATTGATGAGCACGAAGGCTCTGCACCCTATTTCCCTCAAGTGTGATAGGTCTGGTTTCTTCCCAGTCCAAGCTTCAAATGGTGTCATTCGTCTCAGTGCAGTTGTGGGTGTGTGGTTCTTTACATAGGCTGAGGTTATTGCAAATTCATCCCATAAGTTGGGTGGTAGGTCAGCGTCAGATCGCATAGCGTGTGCTCGATTCATTATCATTAGGTGCATGCGCTCAGACACACCGTTTTCGGCTGAGGTGTATGATGCAGTGAGTTGATGTTTGATCCCTTGTTCTCGTAGGTAGGTTTTGAATTAATCTGCTGTGAATTCGCCTCTGTCGTTGGTCCAAAAGCATTTCACCTTTCAATTACACTCAGTCTATGCTGTTTCCTTCCATTCCTTGAATGCCTGCACAGTGTCACTCTTTTTCTTAAGGAGAAAAATCCATGTATATCTCAAGTGGTCGTCTACGAAGTTTAAGATGTACCTTGCTCCGCCTATTGAAGCAACATCTTCTGGTCCTGTCATGTTGGAGTAGACAACATCCAGCAGTCCTTTTGACCTTTTTCCTTCCTTTGGAACCACCTTTTTAGTCTGTTTGGCAAGAATACAATGTTGGCAAACAGACAGGATTTGATATGGAGCTGAGTGCATACCTGTTGCTAGTTTGTATTTGGTCATGCTGACAATCAAATTGTAGTTCGTATGCCCCAGTTGCTTGTGCCAAGTTTCGAGCATTGGTGCAGCTCTGGAGATATTTGCATGTTCTATGCATGGAGTCCTCCCATTCAGCAGGTACAGTCCCTTCCCTTTTCGGCTTCCGACTGCTATGGTCTTGCTCCCACTTGTCTTGATTTTGCAGCCTTCTGTGTCAAAAACACTTCTCAGACCATCATCAGCAAGCTGCCCTATTGATATGAGTCTGAGCATGGCCATTGGCACATACAGAGCATCACGGAGTATCAGGTTCTGTCCTTTCCCACACCTGAGACGGACAGTCCCTCATCCAATGGCGGGGATTGTAGCACCATTAACCCCCCTTATCTCTCTCTTTTCTATGGGTTTTAAGTCCATGAATTCTGACTTTATAGGTGAGCAGTGGCTTGTGGCACCTGAGTTGAAGAAGAAGGAGAGGGGGGTGTCAATCGTTGTGAGTGCCAGTTCCATGTGAAGGGTGGGCTGATCCTCTGGGTGCATTTCATCCCTCTTTGTCATGTGGGACATTTGCAGATTCTCAATGGCCATGCAGGACACATGCCTGTCGAACAGTCTGTCTGTGAAGGTCATGGAGGTTGGTCCTGAATTGGTTGTTACAGCCGCCAATTCTGATTCACTGTCAGTTCCAGCAGTATTTGCACTGTTGGTCCCCTTTCCCTTTTTCTTAAACCAATCTGGTGCTTTTGACAACTCTTTTCCCCTCCAGCAGGTTTCAGTCGTGTGTCCAGTTTTCTTGCATGTGTTGCACTTCAACTTCTGCTTGTGTGGTATTTTTTCCTTTTGAGCTCTTTGCAATCAGTGCAGTGTCTTCCCATTTTGCAATGTCTCGGACTTCCCTGGCCTCAGCTTCTATTCGTTTGATGAGGTCCTTGATGGAGAGCTGTACCTTCGAGTTGGTCATGAAGGTGATCAATTCTTTTTGGAGCCAGTCGTAGGGTCCATCACTCAGAGTGTTTAGGAGGACAATGATAAGCCATTCGTCGGCCATTGGGGGGGAGTCATCAAATACAGGAGTGAGTGAGTTGTGAAGCTCGGTGATTGTTGTGCTAAACAGGATTTCAGGGGTAAATCGATTCCTGATGGCCAACTGCATGCTCTCCAGTTTTGCAATAATTCCCATTGATTGCGTTTTTTTCTATTAGCCTTTTCCATGCCATTATAAGGGCAACCTCTGAAGGGAGTGGACTATCACACTCAACCTAGCAGATGGGAATCCAAAGCATATATAAGCCTACAGAAGATTACAGGAGATAATACACACCTAGCAGATGGAAATTTGAAGAGAAAAGTCTAAGGACCCATCTGCCAAAGGTGCTACCTAATGGGGAAAGTGCTTCTGAGGCATCCTGAGGCAGCTCAAGGACAAGTGCTGATTACATATGCAAAAGCATGTGCTTTTGCATATGTAAGCGGGTGCTTAAATAAATAGTGAAAAAAGACAAAGTAATCCCAGGACAACAGTGAAGTGATAAAGGCTTGGGAAAATATAGAGAAGTGAAGGAAGATAGAAGATAAAGCAGGAGGGAGAATATAGGAGTGACACAATGAAAGAATAATGTGGGATCTCCAATAGAAAAGAAGGCATGAGAAGAATAAGGGAAGTGGGAGAGGAAATGGAATGGGAACAATAGAAGGGGATGTAAGGAGTCCTCCTTACAATCACTGGGAAAGAACACCCTTGGGGGTACGGGAGTCATCAGGACTTCTCATTAGCTTGGTGTCTCAGTACCGAGGTCTCGGCTGAGGCTCGGTGTCTGCAGACCTCTGACCAAAGTTGGGTGAGGGTTTAAGTGAGAAAGAGAATACGAAGATAAGAGAAGGAAAGAGGAATGGAAATGAAGACAGAGACTACAGGGCCAAGCAATAAGGCCTCAGGAGTTCAGTACCTTGGCACCTCAGGAGCTCGGTACCAAACATCAAACATCGAATCAATGTTCGATGTTGGTCAGTAGGTGGAAACTTGGGGGTAGGGCTGGCTGTTCCCCTTACATCACCCCCCTTCTAGGGTGTGACATCCTGACACACTAAGCCCAACTGGAGGAATAGGTGGCTTCTGACAAAATATGTTAAAGTCTGCTGCATGGATGTGGCGAGGGACACCTGGGTGGAGGCAATAGAAGTCGGCGAGGAGATCAGGGGCCGCTAACTCTGCCTCTGGAACCCATTCGTCATGCTCATACCCATATTCCTTCCATCTGACCTTGTACTGGAGCTTGCCATGACGGAATTGGCTGTCTAAGACTTGTTCTACTTCATAGTGCTCGTCGTCTCCAACAAGAACAGGGGGTGGGGGTGGTTGGGCTTGCCAACCAGGGATAGGGTCTGGAGGAGCTGGAAGGAGTTTCACAACAGGGAATACAGGGTGTAAACGACTCATGGACCTGGGGAGGCAAAGGCGATAAGCATGAGAGCCGACCTTATGTTCCACCAAGAAGGGGCCTAAGTTTCAGTGTGACAATTTCTTTTATGGGCAAGTGGTACTAATGTCACTGGCATCTAGGAAGACTTTGTCACCAGGGACAAAGGTAGGGGCTGGCTCACGACAATGATTATGAGACTGAGCCATATCCTCTTTGGCCTTTACTAGGGCGAGCTTCGGACAGGGAGTCAGCCATTCATTGCTTGAACTCATTCACAGCCTCTCTCCTGGATGGTTGTTGATGAGGTTTAAAGCCCATGTGAGGATGGCGACCAGAGTCAAGCATGAAGGGGGTCTCTTTTGTGGATGAGTGCACATGGTTGTTGTACTGGAACTCTGCAAGGGGTAGTAGATCATCCCAGTCATCCTGGCATTAATTCACAAAGAGACAAAGATACTGTTCAAGATCTTGGTTGACACGTCCTGTCTGCCCATTGGTCTGTGGATGGTATGTGGTGGAGGCAGCCACCTCGATCCCCAGGAGTCTGTATAGCTCATGAGTGAACTCACTGACAAACTGTGTACCTCGGTCTAAAACAACACGAAGGGGAAGGCCATGGTGTCTCCATACATGATCACAGAAGAGGCGAGAGGCTCCTAATGCAGTGATAGTGGTCAATGTGGGGATAAAGTGTGAATGTTTAGATAGAGAGTCCACAACGACCATTACTGCATCATATCCATGTGAATTGGGGAGTTCAACAATGAAGTCTACACTGACTGTCTCCCAATGCTGTTCAGGGATATCTAAAGGGTGTAACTCTCCAATGGGCATCCGATGCTGGGCCTTGGTGCACAGGCACAGATCACAAGTCTTGGTGTACTGGCCAATGTAACGAGACATGTGAGGCCACCAGTAGTTTCATGAGACAAGCGCCAGTGTTTTCCAATGTCCAGCATGGCCAGCGATGCGAGTGTCATGATGTTGTGAGACAATCTGACATTGTAAGTCATGCTTATTGGGGACATAAATCTTTCCACAGAAAAGAAGTGTACCATCCCTCTCACTCCACTTTGATGACACCACTGACTTCCCAGCAGTCTTGCAAAGCTCCTTAGCAGCATGTGCAACAGACTCTTCAAGCTCCCCTTCCTCGGTACCCTTGCAGATGTCCCTCATAATATCCTGTTCCTAGCCTACAAACTCAAGTCCTTCTAGTGCACATATGACGAAGAGTTTGGGTTGAAGGAGTACCAGGTTCTCATTGTCATTTGAGCCAGTGCCATGATTGGGCCGGCAAGAGAGTGCATTAGACTTGCCCATTGTCTTGCCAGGGCGATGGTACAAGTCAAAGTCAAATCAAGATAGATAAAGGGACCAGCGAGCTTGGATATGGTTGAGCTTCCTAGCTGTGTGGAAGTACTTGAGGTTTTTGTGGTCAGTCCAAATCTCAATACAGTGTCTTGCTGACAAGCATGATACTCGACAGCACCTACTACACTACAAAAGATGCTCACTGCACACATGCCTATCTCCATCAGCTTTCACCAGACCATCATCTGCTGTGCTACCTCCAGTCTGCCAGATACATCATCTCCACACTTGTTCCATCTATTTTCAATATGCCATCCAGCATTTCCGCCACCACATCCCATGATTTGTTTCAGATGACCGCCAAGCCAGACATACACATTGGACCACGCATCAAACTTCCTAGTCGATGTTCTCCCCGTGATGATCATTTATCCAATCCTCCTCCACATGTCGCACATCATTGGTACTATCCTCTATACGTCAAATCTCCTGAAGGCCCATACAAAATATTCCCCTCCTATCCTCCTTATCACGTTCACGATTGCATATGGGTATTCGACCCTGTCTTCCATGCTCCCTTCCATGTCATTGGTTTCGACCCCAAACTACAAACCAGTGAATGGTTGGCATCATATCATACTCAGGAACTACTGGGATATCAAAGAGTTTGGTCCAGGAACAGAGATTTGCTACAGTTATGTGCCTAAGGACTTCATCAAGCAAGACTCATCTTCGTTCTCTCTCTGGACGAGATTCATATCCAAGTGTCGTGATTGGTTCTCATGTTTCTGAATCATCTTCAAGTCAAGTAACTCTTTTACTCATCCTCGGAGATATTTGACAATCAACTGGAATCCTATTGGACAGCTATGACTCATTTTCCCCACATGACTCACTCGCTTCTTGGCTGTACTTCTATTTCCAATTGTTCCACATGGTCTATTGTCTGTGACTCACTTCTATTCTATTTCTGGCTTCTATTTCCAATTCGCTGCCACATTTCTATTCATTTCTTCCACCACCTGACTCATTTTTCCATTTCATTACAAATCACCTTCCTATTTTGGTTTTCTGCCTCTCGCCGTTAGTCATTTCTCCTGTCTGCTGTCGACGACATTGTTGTATGGCATACTCGCATCGTTTGTTGTTCTGCTCATGTATATAAGGCCTGTTTCACCTTAGTGTACCCCAATTCACCTCTATCAGTTGGATTCACTCATCTAAGTCTCAAGTCTAAGTCTTCTAAGTCTACTACTACTTCTACATCTACGTCAAGGCCAGCTTTGTCAATCACGTGACATATGCTGCTGTATCTCGTCTTCGCTTACGTCATCATATTACATCATCATCATCATCATCATCACTGCTACATCCTCATCTTTGTCTTCATTCTACCTTTGTTGCTGCTGATAGCAAAGCGCACTGGGCTGAACACCAGTGTAAGTAGCCATGCAATGACGACACTGCTACCCACTGCCTTTTGGATTCATTTCCAAAAGTAAACCAACATCGCCCCTTCAAGGAAATGTCGCCACTCTTCAAGGGCATGGATGATGGCAAGCATTTCCTTGTCATGGATCTCGTAGTTGCGTTCAACTGGGTTGAGGCTTTTGGAGAAAAAGGCTATGGGATGCCACTTGTTGTCGCTTTGGGACTGCTGAGAGAGAACAGCACCAGTCGCAAAATCCAAGCTGTCTGCTTTGATATGATATTGGAGGTCATCATCTGGGAATACGAGGATAGGTGCTGATGTCACCATCTCTTTTATTGTATCAAAGGCAGCTTGCTGGGATGTTCCCCACATTCAAGGAGTGTCTTTGCAAAGTAGGTCAAACATTAGGCGAGCATGGTGTGAGAATTTTTCAATGAAGCGACAGTAGAAATTTGCAAAACCAAGGACTGGACCTCTTTCTTGTTGTTTGGTGTTGGCCATTCTGCAACACCTGCAATCTTGACGGGGTCCATCTTGGCCTTTCCATGTGAGATGATAAGATCTAAGTATTCAATCTTTGTCTTGTCAAAATCACATTTGTCGGGACGTAAGTAAAGCTTGTGCTCTCTGAGATGTTGTACCACCTTCCGAACTACTTGGTGGTGTGTCTCTATGTCCTTCAAAAATATCAGAATATCATCCAGGTAAATGCACACAACACCTTCAGCAATGAGATCATGAAATATGTCATTCATCATTGTTTGAAAGGTGGCCAGACTATTGGTAAGACCAAAGAACATCACCAGAGGTTCAAATAGCCCTCGGTTTGTCCTGAATGCTGCCTTCCAGTTGTCACCCTCCTTGATCCTAACATTGTTGAAGCCTCAGCAGACGTCGGGCTTGGTGAAGTAGTGGGCCCCTCATAAGCTATTCACAAGGTCAGATATCAAGGGGAGGGGGTAGTGACTCTTGATTGTCATTGCATTCAATACACGATAGTCTTGAACAAACCACAGACCAACATCTTTTTTCTTGACAAAGAATACTGGTGAGGCCATGGGTGACTTGGAAGGTCATATTTGGCCAGTGCTTAAGTTCTCCTGAAGGAACTCGTCAAGCTCGACCTGTTCTCCTGGTGACAGCAGGTATACTTTTGGTGATGCTCGGGGGTTGGCTCCAGGCTCTAGTTCAATAGCATGGTCCCATGGCTTACGTTCTGGCAGCTTGTCAAATGATGCTTTTGAAAAAACTCATAGTCAGACAGGTAATCTGGAAGAGCATCTGATGGTTGAGTATTGTGCCAGGCAGCTTCTGCAAGATGTTGGGATGTCATGGAGGATGCCCAAATGAACTCAGTTTGAGGAGGAAGCATGGTGACTAAGATGTGATCACCCTCTTCTATGACTTCATCAGATGAATCTCTAGCTGTGTTGGAATCACCTCCATATTGTTGACTCAGGAGGAGTTCATCTTCAGCTGTTGACTCGTCTGAATCGTGTACAAGTGTAGGGTGAGGGCCAAGACGACAGGTGCACAGTTGTAGAGCTTTTTGGTGTTCCTCCTTGATAATGTTGCGACATGTATGACATTGAGGGGGGCAGCGAGTCATCCTAACTTCCTGAGATCTCCAATCTACCTCAGGGTTATGCTCGCGAAGCCAGGTGTAGCCGAGTATCATACATTGGCATCTGAGACATGTGACTGCAAATGCTGCTCTTTTGGAATGTTCCTTATACCGTAAAATGAGGTTGACAACTTCAGTGATTGATCTGGATTCATTGGGTGAACCATTGTCATTGTACACAGGTATAGGGTGAGAGAGCGAGCGTGTAGTGAGCCGATTTTCCCGTACAAAGTCTGAATCGATAAACAGCCCAGTAGCACCACAGTCAAGTAAGGCATGGACCGACTTGATCTCCCCTGTGTCTGTTGTTTGAAGCTCAACAGGGAGTGAGAGGGAGTTGGAGCTCAGAGTGGAAGTGATGATGTATTGCATGGAAAGAATCCTCTCCCATCTTTTACACCGAAAACAGGCATGAGGTTGGAGAGGAGTGGGGAATTGTGTGTCTTTCATCTCTACTTCAGTAATTGAAATCTCAGGTTCCAAATCTGTGTATTTGTCATGTACCCGATCATACAATAATGGAGCAAAGTGATTGGAGACTGGCAGTGGGGGCACACTATCCACCCACTGTGGGGTACAAAATCCTCTTCTACCTCTTTTTCGAGCTCGGGAGTGTCATCCTTGGTAGTACCAGCAGATCTGACATCGACAGATGACAGCAGGTGAGCAATCCACTCTTCTTTTTCCTCAGCAGTCATAGTGCGAACGTCAAAGGCTTGAGGGCAGTTGCGTGAGAAATGCCCTGGTTTGCCACATCATCAGCAGGTGAAAGAGGCAAACTGACATCGGTGTGTGACATCTACATCCATTGGCATTGCCTGAACACCCATAGTGGCTGTGGGAGCTCGCACTGGGTCAGGCAGGCGAGGTGCAGGAACATGTTTGTGGTTAATACCACTAGAGACTGCAGTGGGACGAGAAGCAGTGCTCAGTACCACACGCAAAGCACTTTGGAAGGCTTCGTTAGCAGAACGTGCCTGTGAAATAGCCCTAGCCACTGAGAACCATTTAGAGAGGTTTTCATCAGAGAGACGTCCTTCTACCATGTTTGCAATACAGCCTTGGACTGAGGGATCAAGGCCATGGCAGAATTTCATGATGAGGGAGGCCTGTTCAGTGTATCCAGACTTCTCGACTAACTCTTTGAACTCATCAATGTAGTCATCGACAGTATGGCGGTTTTGGTAGTATAGACGTGATTCGAGTTTGGTCTGAGCAGTAGTCTCTTCATGAAAGAGGAAGAATGCAGATTTAAATGCCTTTTCAAATGAGCTCCAAGTGGAATGAGTGGGGCATCCAGTTTTTGCTTCCATTTCCAATATTCGTGTGCCAAAAATGAGGCACGGCCAGATTTTATGAATGACAAAGCCCACAGCACTTTGGCAGGGTCGTTGGTAAACTGAGTGGGACACAGGGCAAGGTATAGCTTGCAGGAGTTCAGAAAAGCTCATCCTTTTTCTCTGTCTCCATCGAAGTCAGCAGGTGTGGCAGGAGCAACATGTTTCTGACTGGATGAGGGGGTGAGTGATGCAGTCATGAGATTGGTGACATCATGATTCAGAGTGTGGATCTGGACATTGGTCTGTTGAACCTGTTGTGCCAACTGTTCTTCCTCTTGTCTCTTGGCTTGTAAGGCAGCTTCTAGAACAGCAACACACTGGTGCAACTCATTATAAGCTGCATGGAAATCAAAGGGATTGGTATCCTCAGGTATGGGAGTAGACATGGTGAGGGTGGATGGAATGTAACAAGGTGCTTGGAAGCATTGCTGAATGGCTATACTCCTGAAGATGTAGATTCAGAGTTAATGGCAACAGCAATCGGTCCAGTGTGTTAGAGACTTTTCTACTATAAGGGCAACCTCTGAAGGGAGTGGACTAGGGAATCCGAAGCATATATAAGCCTACAGAAGACTACAGGAGATAATACACACCTAGCAGATGGGAATCTGAGGAGAAAAGTCTAAGGACCCATCTGCCAAAGGTGCTACCTAATGGGGAAAGTGCTTCTGAGGCATCCTGAGGCAGCTCAAGGACAAGTGCTGATTACATATGCAAAAGCATGTGCTTTTGCATATGTAAGCGGGTGCTTAAATAGTGAAAAAAGACAAAGTAATCCCAGGACAACAGTGAAGTGATAAAGGCTTGGGAAAATATAGAGAAGTGAAGGAAGATAGAAGATAAAGCAG
>MU134482.1:34428-51448 GCA_015039355.1 Ramaria rubella
TAGCTCACAAACTTAGACCCACAGTCTTCTGTAATATCTTTAGTTCTCACAATCGAACATTTTATGACAATCCCTGCACGGTCTAAACTGCAGCTGACAATCCTAAACGGCCTAAGTGCAGTCCCAACCTAAACCAACCTTGAGAGGAACTATTTTGACGACACCGACACATCTACCGAGAATGTCATCAACCCATCAAACATTCACGAGTACCCCAGTTCTTTCAACAAGTGCCTCACAAACGAAGACTTCAAACCTGACCCAATCCCAAGCGGCATCAACAATGCGACTTCCAACCATCCTTGTGATGACTCACAATACACAGCAGCAATTTCCAACCAAACCCCAACTTTGCCGACACCGAAATGTTCTGACATCCTCGGACAAGATGGCAAGTTAATACTACAGGAGAGACAACGACACATCGATCAAAAGTTATGCCTCTACTGTGGAAGACCTGGTCAAAAGGTGAAAGAATGCCCAAGATCATCATCCTTTGCTAGGCAAGCAAAATCCCAAACCACAACTGTCACACTAAGTGATTGCGACGTCAAGGTCCCTTTAGAGGACCTTCTGAATCCCCAAAACTGACAGCTCAAAGACTCTCGAGCACAAATCCACATTCATATCTTATTTGTGCCTTACCGAGAACATCACAGACGCTTTCCGAAAACACCCTTCATACTTCCAACAATTCCACCTAAACTCCAAAAATCACCCTTCCAAACAATTTTGACCAATCATTACATTTAAACACCATCCCTTCAGATTCCCACTTCCCACCGGTCTCCGTCTTTCCATCACCAATGACATTATGTCGCAACATCCAGTAGGCGATTCACGCCAATCATGTCCTCCCGTCGAGCGAGAAATCCGGTGGCTATTACATTGCGTATAACGACACTTGTTTCTAATTGTTCTGATGTGCTGGGAACGCCACTAACCCACTACAATCTGTTGATTGACAGGGTATTGGGTAGTACCTAGTTCCGCACTCCTCAATGAGAAGATTCAATTCTATGACATGTCTTCAGGAAACCTGAAATCTGTGTTTTTCCAAATCTCTGAAAATCCAACTTCACTGCGACATCCTCCGACCCACCATAACATCCAATGTCAATGCTTGATGAAACCTCAACTCGCAACGACAATGTGGAAACTTCGGTGCATTTCCAATAGGAAAATTTGTTACATCGATTCTTCCAATTCCCGACAAGCAATCATCAATATTCCGCTATGTACTCCGACAAGATCACATCTATTGGAGGGAGAGAATCTCACTTTGGGAAATCATTTTCCTTGCATCTAGTTATGCCAGAACCACCTCGAGAACATGTTAACGAGGCTCTAGCTATAGGATTTCATCTGATACATTCTGCACAGTACGTCTGTACTTCCTCGAGAACACCCCAGCACGATCTCCAAGTCCAAACACCAAATCTTCCTCAAAGACATCCTTCCACTTCCAAGATTTAGTTTTTCTGACCTCCGACTTCCAGACTTCTGAATCCGACTATTCAAGATACAATGCAGTTACTCTGACTCCAAGTCTAGTCATCAATACCGAATTCCGCGTTATGAGCCAATAACCGACAAATAACCTTCGGAATCAATAACGATCTCCCTCGAAAGGTGCTGTTAAACCCCTTGTATCCATGAATGCACCATCCGTACATCCTCTGACCGACGTTTCCGATATGATTCCGACCCTTCAACCATTAGGACAATATTCCAGGCTGAATATCAAGTACCTTACCAATGTTTCCAAAACAAACCCACAACTCCACCAAAACATCGCAATTCCTATCTTTCCTACACCCTTTTCTTCCTTACACGTCTTCCTTACTCTGTTTCCCTTGCAAACACTTCTCCAAACATCCTGAAATTTCTGATTCACTCCTCTTGTCCCCTTTTCAAGTCCAAACTTCCAATATTCTCCAAATTCTCAGGTAATCCGTGATTACAACGATTTCAACTAGACAACATCAAGACCACTATCGAGAAAGTTCCAAGAAGACACCGTTCATCTCCTAGAAAAGCCAATAAGTTTCCAATGAATCCTTCAGTCCTCCAACACTCCAACTCCTTTACCTACCTTCTGACACCTGAGGTAGACAATGGAATGTCTATCTTAAAGGGGGAGTAGCCACTATATTGACAACTTATCTATTCCAATCCCCCACTCTGACTCTGATCTTTTCCGACAATTTCCAACCCAACGCTTCAATTTTTTCGCTCCTACTAAGCTTCTATTTACATCCCACAATTCCGGAACTCCTTCGACATCTATGACCATTCACATCCCAATATTCCGACCCTCTCAAACTTCTTCATGATTCCTTACAAGTCCAATCCCGATCCCGAGTCAATCCCAACATTTGTCCGATTCCGACTTACCCCAATTCTCCGACACTCTTGAACTTCAAACATCCTTGATTCACTGTTTCTCGTCTTTCCGTGTTTTCCGTTTTTTCTGATCATTTCCATTGGTCTGATCATTTCCATTTTTCCGATCATTTCCGTTTTTCTGAGCTTTCCGTTTTTCCGATCATTTCCTTTTTCTGCTTGTAAAACAACAAGAAACAACTTCATTGTCTAAAACACTCTACATTACTTCACCAAAAACTCTTCTGATTTAATCATGTTACTTTTCCCCTTCTGACTCCTATTTACCGCATTGTTTCCTCGTCTGGCCCATTGACCTCCGGTTCAAGCCCCGCCGTTTTCCCCAATTCCTCTTCAACTTGTTTTTCCGAATCCGCATCTCCCGGGTTCACCGCCTCCTGGCCGATCTCCACCTCCAGTTTCTGGCTGATCTCCACCTCCGGTTTCGGGCCAATTTCCGCCTCCAGTTCCTCGGCAATTTCTGCCTCCTCTGGAATGACATCAACATCCATTCCGACCTCGTCTGCTTCCCTTGCCTTCCCTTTCCCCTTATCCGCCACCTTCTCCAATTCTGGTTGCAGCCCAATGTTTGCCCCCTCATTCTCCAACCCAGCTTCCCACCCCAACTCAGGTTGCAGCGCTGACACCCCGTGGTACATCTCCCACCACTTCTTCCAGAACTTGAACTCAATCTCCGCTATCTGGTGCAACTTCTTCAATGTATCGTGGAAAGCCACCATCCCCTCCACGTTGTAGCGGAGCCACTTCATGAGGGAATGAATTGTCTTGCAGAGCCTGCGGATTTCTGCCGCAAGCCCCACATCCTCTGCCTCGTTCTCCACGTCTTCCTCCATCCCCCGCTCCTTTCCTTTACCCTTCCCCGACGATGCCACCCCTTCCCGATCCAGGACTGCTTCTGCCCAATGCCTTTTCATCGCCGGTCCTGGTCCGGCCTCCGCAGTCTCTCCCTGACCCTGCCTGGACGCCGGCAACAATGATTTTCCCACCATCTCCGCCATGAAATCCACGTCACCTGGCCTCGGGCACTTCTTCCAATTGTTCTGACACTGAATGCACACCCGCTTCCACAATTTTCCAGTCCTCCACTCCTCATTGATGCACTCCAGCCCCCGTGTCTGACAGAGCACACATCCATCGTCATATTCGTCAGCCTCCGACCAGACGTCCTCGAGACGCCGTTTGCGGCCTCCGACAAATTCCAAACCACCTTTCGGATTCTGGTCAACCTTCCATTCTCAGTCGACCTTCTCCGGCTACTCCAATCCTTCTGTCAATCCATCAATCAGCAGACAAATTCCGACTTACCGAAACATTTTTGAGTTGGGCTTCCTCCCACCTCAACTCCTCCTGCACCGCTTGTGTCAATTCGGCTTTCCGCTGATCTGCCTCCTCCTTCCACTTCCTCCAATCGGCATCCTCCTTCTCCTTCGCCTTCCGATCCCGTTCTTTGTGCTCCTTCCGCTCCCGCTCCTCCTTCTCCCTCCCATCCCACTCCCGCTGTTCCGCCGCCTCTCTCTCCTGCTTCTCCTGCTTTGCCTTTGCCTTTTTCTGCATCTTTGTCTCCAGCTCCGCCCTTTTCCGCTTGTACTCTCTCACTTCGGCGGTGAGCTCTTCGCTGGAACTGATTTCAATAACGGACCGGGTGGGTGACGATGACCTAGACCGCGATGGCATTTTTTTTTCTTGGGTGGTGGTGGTAGGGGATCAAAAAGTGGTTTGCACTTCCACAAAGTGTTTTCCCTATATATATGTCTGATCCAAGATCTCAGCCTTTACGGATAACCAACACCCAAAACTTCCCATGGTATTTAATAGCGTAATCAGCCTCGAGGGCTCGGCTGCAAAAGGGAGATACTGTTAGATCCCAGATCCAACCCCATGTTATTCCGACATTTCACATATTCCGATAAGCCCTTTCCGCTTATTTCTGACATGTCCCCATTTCTTATTCTTAGTCACGATTCTATTCTGATATTATCCCTGTACATCTTATCTTGATTTCCGTATTCGCTCCAACTTTGGAACTCCGTATCACGCACCCTTAGCTTCTGTTCCTGATTTCCTGATTTCGGAATCCCACATGTCTTAAATATGTTTTCTCTTGATCAAGTTTCTTTAGCTTGTAAATTGTCTCACTATCTCTCGTATCACCTTCTATCTCTCTTATATCAATATCTTATACCCTTTTCACATATCTCACATCCTTCATATCTCACATCCTTCATATCTCGTTACCTCATTATTCCAATATAACCCGTAACACCCTGATATATCCCACCCATCCTATATCATTCAACCTTTATTACACTTCATCGCTCCAAACTTCTACCTGCAATAAGGCCCTCAAACCTTGTTCAGTATTCCGAGCATTCCGATTATTCCGATCACTCTGATTATTTCCGACCCTACCTCATACAACATTCCAAAACCCTCCTTGATTACACTCGCTTTCCAGTAAAGCTAACCCTTACTCGATATTGATTTATTGTTACCCCTATTCCATCTGCATTGACATTTCCATTTCCAAATACCTGAAGCCTCCGCTCATCTCCGATGAGTCTCAATGTATCCTTGGCACTGACCTTCCAAATAGACCCGACCAATTGGAACCCCGATAACACTTTCTGGTCTTCAGTCCAAAATACCAGGGCACTAGAAATCCAAGAGGGCGCAACCCATAAGTTGAAGCCAATGCCTGTATAGAGCAGTCTTTGGATCTCCAACTTCCGAGTCATCCAGTATTCCATGCATTTCTGAATATTGCAACTACTTATCTTGGTCAAGGAGAGTTCTGACCAAATCCAACCCCGATGTCAAATCCAGCAAATCCTAACAGTCGACGTCAAATCCGGCACATCCCTAACAGTCACTGTACTCATACAGCTGTGTTTCAGCAGCCGCATCCTTCATTGAGATCCTTGGATCCATCTATGTCTGTTGATGAGCCAGGAGGTTTGTTATCGCTTGTTGTAGGGCTTGACTCTTGAGTCCTTTGGTGAGCACATCTTTCTTTCTTGGGAGATCCTCACAGAAATGATGGTGCCAGTCGAGCTGCATATCTAGCTCCACATTTGTGAAACGTCCTTGCAGAACTTAACATCCATTATAGGGATAACAGCTGCCACCCTACCTGCAGCGGTGTTTCATTTGTGTAGTTTAGACCCCAATGTTTCACATTCACACTTGGTTTGACTATGTCAACCAAGTGGTGAGAGAAGACATGTGACTCTGACGCCAATCTGGGGGCTACCACATGCAGACAGAACCAATACCAATATCCTGATCCCTGTTTGCTAAATTCAACCAAGATTTTACATGTGTTCTCCTTTACCTCTTGACGCTACTATCTGTCTAACGCTCTGCATTACAGCTACATATCAGTGGGGGCGCACAAAGGATATAGTATCACAAACTGCAATACATTTGGGAGGGTGTTTACATGTAGTATGTCTGTTAGTTTCTTTCTTATGCCTGCTCATACTCGAGATGGATCCTAGACGATGGTGCTTGAGGTATCATTGAGATGCAATTCTGCATGTCACTCTTTGCTTTACCTGCCAATCAACCACAGTCAAGTTGTTGCAAACTGTCAATAATAAGGTGCGGTTGGTGGCACCGACTCAGAATCCTCCATATATGATCTGATGGAGAAATAGGGTCAGTCTATGATTTGTGAGCTCTTATTCCCGTCCTCCATTCTCACTGTCAAACTCAATAGCAAGACACTGGTGATAGTACTTGAAGTGGAGATATATATATATGATATATCCAACATGAAGCTCCTGCATGTCATTGAGACAACACCTAATCTGGAGGTAGGTTCCAATTTTCACGATTGGCTTCATCTGTTTAGCAATATGCACACTATCACCATCATCTGACTCCTCTTACACCTCCCCAGTTCCATCGCCATCCTCAGTAGCTCCAAACCCCTCCTCACCTACACCAGCCTCTCCAATCGCAGTCAGGAGGTGCAATCCTCTTCTCCAAAAATCTTACTCACATGCGCCCACAAAGCCCCTATTTCATTCCTTGCTGCCACACGGTGACTACTGGCCGGCCATCTTTGCACCAAGACACACTGGGGGCATGAGCAGATTTTTAGTGTAAAAAATGTGATAAAAATGCTTTTTCCTTACAGGTTATTCATTCACTGTTCTGGTTGAAAAATCTCCCAAAAATGCTGCTTTTTTATCAAGTTTTCGGACCTGAAAATCTGGTACATATTTCACATTTATAGACATGGGAAATGGATGTAAAATGTGAGAAATAATGAATTTACTTGTTGATTTCATGCCACAAAAATGTAAGGACAATCTTGGTTTTCATTGACATTTTCAACAGAAAAGAACCAAAATTTATCCAAGATTTCATAGTAGAAAAAAGGTGAGAAAATTAGTAAAATATATGAGATTTTCATGAGATTTTTCAAAACTATTAGCCAATGGATAATCCAACATTTTTCTTTAGTTTTTGCTAGGAAAAACCTGATGGATAAATGTTTATCCCTTGGATAATCATTCACCCATAGGCAATATATAACAAGTTTTCTGAACCGAAAAGGCAATGAAAAAGTCAATGGATAAGAGTTTATCCCTTGGATAATCATTCACCCATAGGCAATATATAACAAGTTTTCTGAACTGAAAAGGCAATGAAAAAGTCCATGGATAAGAGTTTATCCCTTGGATAATCATTCTGCCATAGGCAGAACATTTACCCCATATGGAAGAATGATTATCCAAGGGATAAACTCTTATCCATTAACTTTTTCATGACCTTTTCGGTTCAGAAAACTTGTTATATATTGCCTATGGGTGAATGATTATCCAAGGGATAAACTCTTATCCATTGACTTTTTCATGACCTTTTCGGTTCAGAAAACTTGTTATATATTGCCTATGGGTGAATGATTATCCAAGGGATAAACTCTTATCCATTGACTTTTTCATTGCCTTTTCGGTTCAGAAAACTTGTTATATATTGCCTATGGGTGAATGATTAACCAAGGGATAAACATTTATCCATCAGGTTTTTCCTAGCAAAAACTAAAGAAAAATGTTGGATTATCCATTGGCTAATAGTTTTGAAAAATCTCATGAAAATCTCATATATTTTACTAATTTTCTCACCTTTTTTCTACTATGAAATCTTGGATAAATTTTGGTTCTTTTCTGTTGAAAATGTCAATGAAAACCAAGATTGTCCTTACATTTTTGTGGCATGAAATCAACAAGTAAATTCATTATTTCTCACATTTTACATCCATTTCCCATGTCTATAAATGTGAAATATGTACCAGATTTTCAGGTCCGAAAACTTGATAAAAAAGCAGCATTTTTGGGAGATTTTTCAACCAGAACAGTGAATGAATAACCTGTAAGGAAAAAGCATTTTTATCACATTTTTTACACTAAAAATCTGCTCATGCCCCCAGTGACAGGGGAACAGGCCGAACATGAAGACTCAGTATGAGTATATGACGTAGACTGGTGTGACAATGTCTGACAAAGTCATACCTCTTTACATCATGGTGGTACTCATGTGGACAGTCACATGACTGCTGTAGTCACTAATACTGGCACTCTGGGGGTGTGGCTGTGGTTGCTGGCCACAGTCAATCGGCCACAGTCTGGGCTGTGGCCTGATGTAAGCTAGCACCACCGACACCCACAGTGGTCAGCATGCCCATCCTACACTGCATCTGCCAGCAACGCGTCACCCACGATGGATACACTGGGTGCTCTATTCCTATGATGCACAGATAATCCGGTGGTCTCTCAGCTTGGCTTCGACATAATTACTATGTTTCTTAACTTACTTCAACACCTCAAAGAATGCATCGATTTCACAAAATGTTTGAAGTTCTCCACACCCAGTGCCTGCCAGCCAACATCCATGAGTTCTTGAAGTACCTACAGCTTCAAGCAAACATACCTGCTGCATCACTCGACCTCGGTTCGTGGGTGTAGACTTGCCCTTGCATGCCACGAAGGCTCCATAGCGGCTCGGACACGAATGACAATTCACATAGCAGTAGACAGGAGGTTGAGGGTATGCATTCATATTTGAAGCATAAAATAATGAAGGAAGTGCCGAACAGTGAAGAAAGAGGGTGGCGGCATTAGAATGGAAGGGAATGTCATTCTACTAAGTTAGCAATGTACCGGTATGGACGCGTTTGCGTCGCTTACACAGCTGACAGATCTATGGACACTAATGGCCTCTCCGACCGTGGCCTCTGACCATGGTCAGCGGCCATGGCCAAATCCCGAGCGCGCGGGTATTTCTCGCTGTAGTGTTGCCGCTGTCTATTTTGTTCACGCGACTGAACTTGCGCCAGTCGTTGCTCTCACAGCGACGACCCGACAACACAGCAGCAACGGCAGCGGCAACACAGTGACCTTGACGGCGCCCTACCTCCCAACCCACGTCAGCGCTGCCACCCACATCTCCCTCGACGTCTTCATTGCGCCGTACCGAGACGCATGCCCCAAGCCAGTCGGACTACACACAGTCGCATGAGGTGCTGCAGCAGTGGCAGCACCTCCAGTGGACCCAAAGACGCCCTACTGCCCACCTCACGCACGCTGCAATGCCCGACACACGCGTACGCGGCCCTACGTACCTGGCCGCACACCCCTGCCGCACTCGCGCTGGTACGCCCCCCAGCGACCCACCATGGGGAAGGCGCAACCCCAGCCCCTGTACGTGTCTACGTGCACGCGAAGGCGACACCTCCACAACGCCGTTCCGCGATGCCTCGCCCCATTTACGGCCACATGGGACCCACCACCAACCTATGGGCCCAGTGGACCCGTGCAGAACTCTACCACCCACCCACTACGACCACCGTAGGACGCAACCATGATGAACCCGTACACAGCGAACCATACGCGCCACAGACACCGCAGCAACGTCACGAGCACAGCCCACAGTGCAACACCCAGGTCGAAAGCTCGACGCCGCAACCCACGCACCGTTCCACACCCCACCACCAGCCCGTTCTTCACCCTCCTCCTTTACCTTACCCCTGCAAGCTCCCTCGAAATCTGCACCCTTGCCGCCGAAAACGACCTCCACCGTGTCGCCGTCTCCATCTCCCCGCACCTCCAGCAGCAGGACCCATGGGACTACGATGCTGAGAACCCCCCAACTGCTCTATAGTCAAGTGGGGCATGACCACTATCGTTTCCCTCAACAGATTTGTCGCATGCGTGCCCTGTTTCTTCTCGTATGCCACATCCCGCTCACCGCTTCCTTGGCAGTCCTCTCGCCAGCTCCATGATGGTGCCAGGGCTCCCAGACATCGCCCAGCACTACCATATCACCAACCCCACCCTCGTCGCCTTCATGCTCAGCATCCACCTGCTCACATCCGCCATCCGCCCACTCCTGCTCGGCCCGCTTTCCAAATTGTTCCCGCTTTCCAAATTGTTTTCTACCACAAAATCAAAGCAGTCGGGAAAAGCCAAAGGGTGGAGCATTCGCGCTGGCACTGGGCGCCACAGCGAACCCTTTGCTCGCCAGCCACGCCTCGAGGACGCACCCCACCACGTCGAGTGTCCCCGCCTGCACGGCCCGCGAGCGAGTCGACTCTTATCCGCGCACTCCAATATTGACCACGCACTGGAATGCAAGGCTGAAGCGGTAGGCTGCAGCGCGATCAAAGGGCCGCTTCGGATCGTACGGCGATGCGCGTGCCTTGGCCTGGGTCGCGGTGGACTTGTGCGTGGGGGGGAAGAGTCCGTAGAACTGCGACGGGGGCTCTGGCAGCGGTGGATGCGCGCAGTAGTCGCGGAGGAGCCTGACGAGGCGCTCGAGGCCGCCATCCATGGTGATGATTTCGTGGATGCGTGGGGGAGTGGCAGACAGAGAAGTGAGATGGTTCAGCAAGTTGAACATTGGCAGCGGGGACGTGGAGTCAAGACCTGCAGCAGCCAGCAGACGATGTCAGCATGTGCCACAGCAGATGGCGGCAGTAGCACGCACCTCGACGGCCATACAGCTACCCGGCAAATACAAGCTCGGTTCTGCGCGGGGAATGCGTGGTTGGATTTGCGCATGCTCTACAGCCAAGCTTGACTCTGCCAACCTCTTCCTCGCCTTCACCCTCGGCTGCGTCTTCACCCCAAACACCACCGCACTCCGTATGAAGATCTGCCAGCGTACTGAGTCAATGCTGCAGCCTACGGGTCAGGATGCTACTGAACTTACGGCAAACCCCCCACCTCCCTTCCCCTAGCTCGATCTTATCCACAAGCTCTGTCCATCCTTCACGGCCGCATAAGGGTTCCCAACAAAACCAACAAACCCACCTTTGACCATGGGTTCCGCCTGGTTTGGGGGCAAAAAGTTTGACCACATGTATGTAGTTCATCCGTTGAAGTTTAAAAACCTACTCATATCATCCTTCAGCCGAAACAAGAAACAAAGAACAAATCTAAAGCCTTTGGGTCGCCTCGCGGGTGGGCCCCAATCTTGAGAAAATGTTAATCCTGAAAAATGATCACTTGGAAGCAGTGCTCACTGCGTGCACATGGTCAGTAAGAAGAGACACGGAGGCCGTGCATTCACTTGGTTTGTGTTTGCCACCCAACTCACGACTTAGGAGGCGCGTCGCGCTTATGTAAAATCTCGACTCTACACACTGACGTGACTTCGGCTTCCAGCCGATTTCAAGTCAACACTACTGGGAGGCAAGTAAGATTTCTTGCTTTCCAAAACCTCTCACGATTGTATGTCACTTACTAGATCAAACAAAATCACTTCCACACGGTAAGTGATGTAAACTTGAAAGTGGGGAGCTGGCACCAATCACTTAGCGCCAGCTTGAGTCATTGTCCACGTCTGGCCGTTTGACCATGTCAACGGTCAACAGTTTTAAATCCTGCTCGGTTTGACTATTTCAACAGAGCGGTGAAATAATCGGTGATCATAATACTTCAGCCTGTCGCAGAATTCAATGCGCTAATACCAGTGCCTTCTGTGCAGAACCACACAGGCAGGAGAGTTCATTCAGTGAGTGAACCAAGCTTCGTGTTTAATATGTATATCTGCCCCAGGTAAAGTTAGCCACCCATCTACACTTCTCCCTCTCCATCTTCACTCATCGTTCGACAGATAGGCACCACAGAGCACATCTAGTCATGCATTGGGGACCGTAGCAGGGCATGGAGAGAAGGGAGGGTGTCTGAGATGTCTCAGGGTGTTGGGTGGTGCCAGAAACACAGGTCAGCGATGGCTTCGTTGAAATGGAAAGATGTGACTCACCCATGGCGTTGCCCTCAAACGGTGGCAGCACCACAGAAGCGTATGCATGAAAATTGGGACTACAAGCGTGAATGTGAGTGCAATCTGAGTTGGTGTCCACTTGAAACTTACTTTGAATGTCGGCCTAAAAACCTTTAGCATCCCGTCGAGCCTGCTTCACATCCCACGGTTTCAAGCCTGAGCTCTCTCCACTCCCTACACAGTGATTCTGAAGATATTCCAGAGTGCCCACAAGCACCCACTTGGTTGCCGCACTGCTCGGTGATGCCACATGAAAGTGGCCCTCCTTTGTCTACATAGATATATAAACTTGTACTTAGAAATTAATTAAAATAAGGAATAATCCCCCCTTCACAAGTAGCCACTGCCTGTGTCTGCAGCAGAAGGCTCACTTACAGTGGAGCACTTGCAAATGCAGCCTGGTGAGTGCTGGTGAGTAGCATGCATTTTTTTTTCCTAGTCTTTGCTGACACACCAGCCTCAGTCTATGTATGGACTCTCACAGCACAGCATTTGATGGTCTGGGATTAACATGACAGCATTGACACCTGGTTAATGTCTATGAGATGCTCATCTCTATCATGCACATAACTTATGTGCACCTATATGAACATCAGCACAGACTACAAAGTTACATCCACCCCACCTGCATTGCTTAGCATGACTCACCCATACACCCATGTCCACCCCGCCACCACTTCCTATTCTGGTGGGCAATATTTTGGTGTTGATTCATGTGAGTATGATGTAGACAAGTGCAGTATCGTGAGTTCAGGGAGATGCTTGAAGGAATAAGTCTATGTGGCTTCCCTTTATCTGGATACGTGCACTAATAGTGAAGCTATAATATCAGAAATGTTCAGTAATTTAAGTAATATATATATATTCGACCAACCCATCCACTCCATCTTTAAAAGAGATGTGTAGGAGGTGATTACTAGACTAGATTGACTAGGCTAATTATTACTAGGCTAAAGGCAAATAGTACAGTAGTTTTCCACATCTTACATTATTCTAAAAAATCTGTCGCAGAAAGATAGATATTATGGGTGCATATGGGCCACAAAAGTTGGTGCCACATGGAATAGCCGAAGGTCAATTTTAAAATCCAAAAAACCACCACATTATTGCATATAAAAATGCTACAAAAAATAACTGTAACTAATAACTACTATTGGAATACAATCTGTAACTAAAAGTAACTTTACTGGCAATCCAGACCCCTAAAAAGACCGTGGGAATTTGGTGCCAGAAAGGTAAGAAATTTTGGAAACGTTCAAAATTTTGCGGTAAAGTTGCACACAAACAATTCTAACTCTGCTAACACTACATAGGGAATCATAATCAAAATGGTTAGATCTTAATTATTTATCCAAATGATAGGCAGAAAACTTCCTTTGTATTCTCATGGGGGATCAAGGCTGCGCTTTGTTAATCTTTGTCCCTTTTGATATCTATCTATTGACTGAACTTGATTTTTTTTTTCCATATACAAGGACAGTTCATTCATCTTGATTTGTCTGTCATTTCATGCTCATTTTTTATGCTGGCTTTCAGGTCTGTTACAAGGGCGTTCAACATCAACTTATCAAGTTAGGTACGAAAAGAATAAGAATTCTTAATACAAGGTTGGCCTTCAAGTGTCAAATTTGATGCAGATGGACTTGTCTGGCAGACAAGATTGCTTCAGAAAACTTACGAACCGCATATACGGTATGACCCTATTTCTTGGGGATATTCTAGAAGATCTATGATCTATCTACTAGCATTAGGCAATAGTCCACACCTGCTCCATTTGCAAATGAGCGGCCTTGGCATAAATATATGTCGTAAGGAGTATGGTAAGGCTGAAAAGCAAGCATATTTGAAAATAATCAAAAAAAAACTAAAAATCCAATGTGCGTGTGGGTGGTAATCATTATTCTTGGTTATATAATGTTACCCTATTTCATATAAAGTCTCAGACATTTGGGCGGCAAACGATAGCCCATAGACACTCTAAGGGAACCCCAACTCCAAATCAATACTCCTCCACCGTTTGTTGCTTTATCTTGCCCAACTGCTATTTCTAATGACTCCAAGACAAACTTCTCAAAGAATTGCTAATGTTAAACCATCCCAAAGGCATGTATTTTATTTCCTTCCCCATTCACATCTTCTTTCAGCCTACCTCTCTACCCCTTCTAAGCCTGCAACCCTCTCATTCCTTGCTAACTATTCATAGTCACATGGCAATTTTGTTTTACAGATGTCCTGCCCTAAACATATCACCCAAGTACACTCGTTCCTCTGCTTTGGCATCTCCAATCAAGATGTTGGAGGAAAAGTGAGCTTCTTCATTATTATACATATATTATATAACAGACTCAATGATTATACAGCGCTAGGGGTACAAGAATAAAAGCAATCACAGGAGATGGAGCCAACCCTGCTGACAGCATCTCTCCTATGCGCGACTTTGAATCTGCACCTCAATTATTGAAGTGAGCCTCTACTTTTTCCATTGTTTGTCTAATTTTTATGTCTTATTAAAAAGATGAAAAACCTCTCAAGCCAGGTATGCCTTAGATTTCATTTCTCACTATATAACCTGAGGTTACAATGATTATAGTGGCCAGGTGGAAGAGCCATGGTATGTTTGATATTCTTAGTCTTTTCTTTCTTAAAAGTGAAAAAATATGAAATTGTATAGTACTCCGCGTGGTATGAAAAGGATTTGAAGCCCTACACAAGATGGTCATTCTTTAAAAAGACAGTGAGTACTTGCATCCGCATTATTCCATCTTGACTTACCGGAAGTCCAGGCATGTGCAGACTGAATTACTGTCAGGTTCTAGTCCAACATTAATTGGGGATACCCCCCCTTCTAAAAGTACGAGGTACATAATTGATAATATATTTGGAAAGCATGAACTCATCTATATAAAGGTCACGAAAACCCTCTTTGGCAGTGGATGCAAGAGTAAGATTAAATACTAGTTCTCATCTGAGGGCTATTAATCAACTCCCCAGACATTTCATCCCTCTGCCATAGATCGTCCCCTTGTAGTCACTGGCTCACATGGTGGCAGAGTCCGTTCAGTTCCCACCAAATATATACCAACAGTGGTTGTGCCAACCAGAACTCAGTCACAAGCCACAGAAAAGTAAGTACTTCTTAAATTTGACAGTGACATTTGGGCTCACTTTGTTTAGTTTGTCAGACAATGCGTCACTGACAATCAAATCTCAATGCAAGAAATCTGGGCAAATTGCTGAGCAAATATATATTTCTGATACTCTCCCGATTTACTCATATTATATTATTTATTCCTTTCTAGGATAATGGGTTCTGAAGAATCCAAGGAAGATGTTGGAAGCCTGGCTGATTTTATTGTTGACAATGAATTGGATGAAGACGAAACAAATGATGTTGTCGACAATGATAAGGTCAACCATTGTGGCTATACAAAGGATGCTCAAGAAGAATATGTAGATGAAGAGGTTGAAGATTGTGGACTCAATGCTGAGTTTCCAGGTCAAGAAGAGGATATGAAAGAAGATACTTGTATTTTGGAATCTGATAGTGAGGATGAACATTCTGCAGCAAGCATGATCTTATGTTGAAAGAGACGCAAGGGGAAAGGAAGGGTTATTGAAGACACAGAAGATAACGCAGACAGTCATGAAGAATATGGAACTGGAGTGTAGATTTTTATTTTTATTTTTTTTCAACAGACTTAACACCTTGCTGCCAGCCATAGCAAACATACAACTAAAAGCCATACTAATAAAGAGGGAGATGTACTAGAGGAATCAATTCCCCCTCTCCCCCCAATGTCTTTGTAAGTTAAACTAACTCTATTTCATTTGCTTTCCATTGACCTCATGTTCAAGCACTCTGGCCATAAAAAAGTAATAACATTGTGGCTTTTCTTGACAATTTAAATTAACGAAATGGTAATACAGAGTGCTTCCACAGCAAAATATCAAGCCTCTGGCCTCTTGGGATGAAGTGAAACTAGATTCTGAAACTGAACTGCCTAGACAAAAACCAGTGCGCCACTAGTAAGTGCTGGTATTATTGCCATTCTTTGTCTCATTTCCATTTTTAGTGTTGAAATGTATAAGGCTATAAAAGATTGGCATAAAGATGAACCTCAATCATGTGCAGTGCTAAAGACAAAGACATCTGGAACTGGATCACTTTATCAATACGCACCCAAGTTCCATCAGTGAGATATCTTTAAAAATTCTATGATTTTCACTAAAGAACTTTAAGTCCTGCATGTGCTGAGCTCAAGCATCCCTTAAAACTTTTCACTTGGAGTGACTTGCAAGACATGAGCTATGATATTAAGTGAGTAGATAAAATAAAATAAAATTTACCAATGACATTTTTTTGTATGCTGATCTATTAAACAAATTATGATTCCCTACGTAGCGGAGTTAGAATCATTTGTGTCTCACATCCCACCAATTTTGAGCTGTCACCAAAAAATCTCTGCTTTATGGCGCCAAATTCCCACGGTATTTTTGGAGATTCCAGTTATCAGTAAAGTTAGTTTCAGCTATGGAATGTATTCCAATAATAGTTATTAGTTACAGTTATTTTTTGGATTGACGAAGACATCATCAATCCACTGGTGCAGCAGGACGTGAGTAATCACGTCCACTGCCTGCACAGGCAGATACAAGTGATACCACATGTGGTATCACTAGCAGTTACGGATCCTGAACGGAGGGTGCAGGAGGTAGGAGGAAATCTGTCTACTTATGTAGATGGAGTCACAAGGATGGTGCAAGCTGCCCTCGAAAACACAAGGACAGTGAGCCAGACAAGTCTGTGCTTGCTAAAGCCTGGGTAAAATTACCTCACCCAGCAGAATATGCTGGGAAAGCAGATCTCAAAGAATTCAAGAACTTTGTCTCAGGAATCCTGAGATGGCTAGGAATGAATAGTCTACTGGGGCTGTCCAGCATGGAACTTCAATTGAACTATTTGTGCACCTGCCTCAAAGGCAAGGCATTGGAGTGGTATGCTCTAAATATCAAGCATCATGATCGAGTCATAGACTTGTAGTTGACTAGCTGGGTGTGGGCCAATGCTTTTGCATGGAAAGTACGATTCCCTGGAGGGAATAAACCCATCCAATTCTCATACACTTCTGTAAATGAGTGCAGTAACTCAAAGTAATAATGTGGATGGTAGCTTTCTATTATGGAGTACCCATACACAGTGGGTGATCCACCTGCCTCAGTGATAAGTTATCTGCCCCATCCATTAGACAAAGCACCACATCCAAAAGCAACATCTACCTCTCATTGAACCACTAAGTGGTTAAACACTTGTGCCACCACC
>MU134482.1:53197-80705 GCA_015039355.1 Ramaria rubella
ATAATTGATCTGAATGGGCTTGACCCTGCCAACCTAGGGAAAACTGGATGTCTTCTCAATTGTTCATCCAAAGAACAATTGAAGCAACCCAAAGCTCATGATGTATTCTAAGGCTTGTGGCTGGGCTTTGGTTAATGGTTTGTCAGGGTTTCATGACAGCCAGACAAGCAAAGAGGTCTCAGGTCTCTGTATTCATACAAAGATAAGTATGCTTATACAAGTGAATGTAATTTCAAGTTGAGGCTTCTGGAGTGAAGAGACTTGGTGTTGAGGTATTCCTGAGTCATTGAGCTGAACCAAGAGTGAGCCATTCAAGCATATTTGGCAACATGCTAGTTGCATTTTCCTCTCAATATGGTTTGCCAAAATATTTGGATCATGACAGAGGCCAGGTCATGTTACTCAACTATGACTCATATAATTTACAAAAATGGAGTTGAGCTTATGTAAGTCATGACTTGTGAAGCCAAGTCACATTGTGGCAACACTATTTGTTGGTCTGAAACATACCTCATGGCAGCATATGGTTACAGTGAAGTGTAATGAAGGTGCTCATTCACACTGAACCACAGCATGCTGATTGGTTTGTGTTTGACACTGTCAGAGGTGATGATGGCTCTTTGGAAGTAGAACAGGATAGTGATGCTGAGGAAGACAGGAGAGGTATGAACCAATACATCAGGAAAAACTGCTAATGCAGCATAGCCCTGTATCAAAATCAGAGTGCCTGAGATTGCTCCGATTGCAGCTTGTAGCTCCATTGGGTTATATCTCAGGCACCTGTGGCTACAGAGTGTGAACATACGGCCTCATAAATCCGCATTGCCACACAGGTTTCTTTATATCTCCCCATTGCCCTGACCATGTTCTGTATAGCTCCTGATCGCCCCACCCATGATCCTTATAGCTCCTTATCGCCCCACTCGTGGTCTTTATAGTTCTACAGCAACTATTAAGTAGAACACCCTTCCAGTTGGCGCAGTACTAATTATATTTTCATGGTTGTGGAGCCCTTGCGCCAATGCTGTTGCTGCATTGACATTTATGTCAATGCTGGAATCAACGCTGCTGCCTGCTGCTGTACATGGGTTCTGCCATCAGTCCACACACTAATGCTGCCATCAACCTCCTGTCAATGTGGAGACGCTGGAGGACAGGAAGGATCGGATGTTGACATGGGATGTTTATCTATGATTGTTGGACATTCAGATGATGCGAGCAGGAATGGGATGGGTGATGTAGGAGCAGGACTGGGCAGGTGGTGATGTTGATAACAATTTAAATGAATTTTTTTAATGCTGAATCATGATTGAATTTTTGGAACTTTGTTGATGTTCAAACATTCACAGCTAAAATTTCACTAAGTCTGTGTGAGCCAACCCTAAACAGCCCTAAACATTAAACATGCATGTGACTAGTGCAAAAGTTCAAACATAAATATGTTCAACTCTGATGTTCACGTGTCTGCTTCTTACTCCCATCTTCCAGTTTTCCATTTCCCACAAAGTACTAATTACTTGCAGCTACATCTCTCCTGAAAACAACTTGGCCATTGCAGGACAGCCCAAACATGGATATATGGACAAGAGAATGTTACACTACTGGATTGAACTATCACTCATGGTTGTGTACATGGCGAGGGGCCGAGGGTGGCAAAATGGAGAGTGCAAGGTACATGACAAATGATCCTTTACACTGACATATCTGCTTCACCCTCGCAGCCGCAGTGTAAGGACCTGAGTACCTATTGAGGTCAAGACACCAAAAAGTATGTGCTTGATCTGCGAAATATTGCTCAATACTTACATTGCAAACAATACATATACACTAAGGGATAAGGACAGTCTACTTTGGTGCGTCTTCAACAGCACCTACATAATAAAATGGTGCCAGTGGGTGCTTGTTTTATTTATACACTTTGCCTCTACCATTTACTCACTCTTGATATTATAGCATTACAATCGAACACCCCCAGCAGATGAGGATCTGGATGCCACTGCACCACACAGAGTCAATGGTTGACTTGAAGGAATAAACCCCTCAGTATTCAGTATGTAGTACTACTCTATTAGTTGGAAGGCAACCACTCCTTCAGAGTCCTGCCTGGTTTATGTGACATTAATTTTACCTTACATAAACAAACATGTACTACTACCATACTCAATATACTTTTCTTTATTTCTTTGTATTAATGCCTCACTTTGTAGTATACTAAGGATAACAGTAGACTTCCCAGGACATGCATACATATATGTAGTGCACTATAGACCTATCGAGTGCTATCAGACTTGCTGCTACCTTGCACTATCTGTTTCCCACCCTCCAATCATCTAATATGATGGGCTATCATGCCTGTTTGTGGTGCTATCATGCGCTACAACCTGATCACGCAGAGCTATGGTGGGCTATATAAAGGGGGACTTGTCTATCGAGGTATGGGTGCTATTTCATCTATATAGCTCTATGAACTCATGGCATTTTTTCCTGATGTAGATGTACCTATACTGTCATCCAGGTTCAAGGTGTGCAACACCCTGCTGCAAGCATGCTGACACAAGCACCCAGGCAGCCATGCAAGCAGGCCATCAGAGGTTGAGCAGAGATGCATAAGAGTTAGACAAGCCTTTTAAAATGCTTGACCAATCTACAAGGCTCTGCAAATGGCTTTGTGTAGTCTTTGATGGTGCCTTGCTAGAAGGTATATGAACACTCATATGGATCATAATCCATACATTTAGACAATGTAGCATGGGATGGCTCACAATAAGATTGAATATATTAGCCTGCTTTGTCACGATCATCGCCTGCTCCAATCCACTCACATAAAATCAGTTGAAAGCTGTACTGACTGACTAGCTGAGTCATCAGGGCTGAGTGCTGATTCAAGTTGCTGGTACCTAGCCTGACAAGTATGTTGGCATGGCAGTTTTAGTATTAGGATGGAACACCAACACAAGTATGGCTTACTAGGGTTTGGAAAGTCTACTCAGTGAGTGATGTCAGCACCACACTTTTTGATTTACCAAACTGATTTGTGCCAGCCACAAATCTGATTTGTCTAATTTGCATTGATTTGTTGGCTGAGCAAGTGCAAATTCACAAATTAATTTGTTTACAAGGGGTCACTTGCAGTGCACTTGAGCTAATTTGAGCTAATTTGTGTATATTCCAACTCATCCAGAAACACAATTTCTTGCTCTATCAATCCATCCTTATGAAAAGAGATTACCCACTTGACCTCAGGACATTTGGTTGAGTGTTGCAGCTGCTGCATTGATTTCTACAGGATCTAATTTGTGCTAATTTGCACTTAAGTTGTCACTCACTTGCACTAATTTGTCTATCACAGGCTTAGAAGCCTGCAAACTTATTACTTGTGTGCGCTATCAATTTTTAATGAAAAGGTCTTACCATCTCGATTTCAGACAATGTAGCTTGAAGTTGACATTGTGGACTGTGGTTGCTGCACTCATGTTCTGAGTTGATCCCAAGGTGCAACACATGTCACATCACTCAATATTGCTCTCATTCAGAAACACAATGGCTCAGGCCTATTGTTGATAGAGCTTATGATGTTCACATAAAGCAAAGGTCTGTGGTGGTTGATTTTCAGCCAATTTGTGGTCGTTTGCAGCAAATTTCATGTACACCCTCAGTAGTAATTTGCATGACTTTCACACATGCCGATACAAGGAAATGCACCTATATACACTCCATTTGTGAGTAATTTGGTCGTCATTTGTGTGATCAATACTTGTGGCTTGTGGACTAGTACAGTACTACCTGACATTCATGTTCTGACCCTCACGGAAGCAGGTAAGGACATGGTTGAGTGATTTGGGTTATTTGTGGGTGATTTTCAGGGAATTTTCAGATGGAAACATGGCTACTCAACTCAGGGTGTGTGAATTGACCCAAATTTTACATTTCCATTGTAACAAGACTGTCCCTGCCACTGTAGGTACCTCTTCGCACACCATCCTATATGGGTACAGTTCTCACTCCATTGGGTGTAACTCCTGACAGCAAAAAAGACAGACAACTGGACTCAATGCCAGTGGTGATGATGGTGCTGGAAATAAAAAGGGGGCAAAAATGGAAGACAAGGGAGCTGTGGGAGTGCACAGAAGTACAAGAGCCAAGGTGATCATATAGGTCATTAGAGTCTTGAAGGGGATAGAAAGCATACAGCTAATATGTCACTGAGGCCTGATTTGTCAAACAGATTTGTGTGATTTGTGCCCACTAAATTGTGGCTGGGTGATTTGTCCTGATTTTCCAAATCAGATTTGTCCCACACACTAATTTGTCCCCACCATTGACCTCCTGTGAACAGCAACAAGCTCCTGCTCATTGTCTATTTATCTCTCACCCATCTCCTCTTGTGTATAGCATCTTTTTTACTACACTTACAATTACCTGAGGTTCATTTCAAGTTAAACCATTGACTTGTGAGTACCTACATCCATACACGCTCCAATGACAAGTCCTCATTCTTAGAACACGACAACCCCTTATCTGTCCCACTGACACACTTGTCTCTTGCCAATGAAACTATTTCAAGGCATTATTATCACATGGTATGCCCTGTTTAGCTATATGTGCATCTAGTATCTAATCGCCCTCTGTCAGCTACATTTTGGGTGATTTTGCCCATTGGAATGATCATTTCTGGGCAATATATTCATGGGGTACCTTGCTAATACGTCACTCCAAATCTCTCGGATAAACGCTCACAACGTTGACAACCTATAACAACCACAGCGCAAGAGCGATCCTTTGTCACGCCCATGTAAGGTAGAGGTCAGCAAAACCTGGCACCCCATTACATAAGCATTGAGGCCCATTTTTCGATGACTTATAGACACACATCTGAATAGGATATTACAATTATTGTTGCTAGAATACCATCTTTACTCATTGTGCTAATACTTGTTGCAAAGAGTTTCTCAAGAAATTCAAATTCTATGGAGCAGTAGCAGTCATAAAGTTGAACAACCTAAAAAATTATTATTATTTCTACATATGTTTTGAGTGATTTGCAACACTTTTGATTTTTCTGGCCAGTGAGTTTTGCACATCACGTGATCTCGGCTATGCACTAGCAGACCTTGCCGAAAACACATTCCGAGGCCACACAAGAGGATTTCTGTGATTCTTTACATAACTCCTAGCTGATTTGTAGAACCAAGGCAACTCAGAACCACATCAAAAATCTTCACAAACCTGCAAAGTTGTGCAAGACATATACAAAGGAAGCACCAGACAAGGATATTCACTTGATTGGATTATGGTGCACAAGCTGTTTGGGCTAATAAGAAGTATCATGGGTACCAGATCCTTCCAAATAACATTATGCAGGAGTTAGAAGAGGCAGGGTACTACCACATGGAAGAATGATTATCCAAGGGATAAACTCTTATCCATTGACTTTTTCATTACCTTTTTGGTTCAGAAAACTTGTTATATATTGCCTATGGGTGAATGATTATCCAAGGGATAAACTCTTATCCGTTGACTTTTTCATTGCCTTTTTGGTTCAGAAAACTTGTGATATATTGCCTATGGGTGAATGATTATCCAAGGGATAAAGTCTTATACATTGACTTTTTCATTGCCTTTTCGGTTCATAAAACTTGTTATATATTGCCTATGGGTGAATGATTATTCATTGGCTAATAGTTTTGAAAAATCTCATGAAAATCTCATATATTTTACTAATTTTCTCACCTTTTTTCTACTATGAAATCTTGGATAAACTTTGGTTCTTTTCTGTTGAAAATGTCAATGAAAACCAAGATTGTCCTTGCATTTTTGTGGCAGGAAATCAATGAGTAAATTCATTATTTCTCACATTTTACATCCATTTCCCATGCCTAGAAATGTGAAGTATGTACCAGATTTTCAGGTCCTAAAACTTGATAAAAAAGCAGCATTTTTGGGAGATTTTTCAACCAGAACAGTGAATCAATAATCTGTAAGGAAAAAGCATTTTGATCACATTTTTTACACTAAAAATATCCTCATGCCCCCAGTGTCAATTCGACAACACAGGAGACGGCAGTGGCAGTAGCACCCCCGGTGGCCCATGCCCCAGGCTGTACCAACAGCCACTGCAGCCCCCACACACGCCCGGTGTCAGTTTACTTTCGGAAATGAATCCAAAAGACAGTGGGTAGCGGTGTTGTCGTTGCACGGCTACTTACACTGGTGTTCGGCTCAGTGCGCTTTGCTATCAGCAGCAACAAAAGTAGAACAAGGATGAAGACGAAGACATAGCCATCTCAATCTCTATCACTTCTCATTACTCAACTTCATCCATCAGCCCCAATTGTCCTAGGTCTCCCCTGGCTAAAAACCATGAACCTGACAATTGACTGGGCTTCAATGTCACTTCATTTCCAATCCAGCACTGGCTTGACGCTTCCAACGATGACCACTGCCATGTCCTGTATCACAACCACTCAGGACGTCCAATCGATGCTACCTTCGGTTTTTGATACCATCCCAGAACTCCACACTTCTTCAGGGTTTCCCCCTTCGATAGTCCCTGGTTCTTTGGCAATTATATCACCACCATCAGGTATCCTTTCAATACCCAATTTCCCTCAATCCGACTCCCCTATCTTCCAATCACCAATTGACATGAATATGCCAACTACTTTTTCTGACCCATTACCTTTTCCCGACAGATTCATTACCGATATTCGAACACATGAAGTTCCGAAAATCACTCTTGTTGGTGCTGCTGCATTCAGGAAATTCATAAATGCAGGAGAAGACATATACTCTTTTCACTTTATTCCATTGTTACCTACACTCAGGTCTGAAAGTTTACTTGCTAGCTCCCACAAACCCGCTCCGACATCACTACTTCATGGCGAAGTCTTACCGAGAGATGAAGCAGAACTGCTCACCAAGGTTGTACCCAACGAATACCTTGATTTTGTTGACGTCTTTTCCAGACAAGAAGCAAAGGCTGTCCCACCTCATAGGCCTTACAACCACAAGATTGAAATTGAAGACAACAAACCACTACCCCATGGACCAATATACCCAATGTCAGGAGTAGAACTGGAAGCTCTATGTGAATTCCTAGACGATATGCTTGGAAAAGGCTTCATCCAACCATCAATTTCCCCCGGTTGGAGCACTAGTACTATTCACTAAGAAGAAAGATGGAGGCCTTCAACTCGTTGTTGACTATCACGCTCTCAACAAGATTATGGTCAAAGATGGCTATCCGATCCCCCTCATCAGCAACCTTATCAACAAGCTCAAGTCAGCGAAAATCTACACCAAATTTGATCTTCGCGCTGGTTACTATAATGTTAGGCTCAAACCCAGCCACAAATGGAAAACAGCCTTCCACACCCAATATGGGGCCTTCGAGTTTTTAGTACTACCGATGGGTCTCACAAACTCTCTGGTGACATTTCAACATTTTATGAATGATATTCTTCGAGATATGACTGATTTCTTTGTTGTAGTCTACCTGGATGACATTCTAGTATTTTCTGACAATATAAACAATCATCGGAAACATGTTTGAAAGGTCCTCACTCGTCTCAGAGAACATAACCTTCATATCAAGCCCAATAAATCTATCTTTCACTCTATTTCCATTGAATTCTTAGGTTTCATCGTATTGCCAGCCGGCGTATCAATGGACCCTGCAAAAACAGATGCAATTCAAGGTTGGCTGACACCCAAAACCCTGAAAGATGTCCAGTGTTTTTTGGGTTTTGCCAACTTTTACTGACGTTTCATCACTTGTTTCTCTGACATTGTACTTCCGCTAACACGACTGATGCATAAGGATACCCCATTCACATGGAATACACTGCAAAACGATGCTTTCAAACACCTCAAGCTCGCCTTCACTAAGGCTCCAATTCTCACTCATTTCGACCCCAACAACCCTATTGTCGTCAAAACCGACGCATCCAACTATGCTGTTGCCATGATCATCTCTCAAATCTCTCCTGACAATGGTGATATCCATCCTATCACTTTCTATTCCCGAAGCATGAATCCAGCTGAGTTGAACTATGAGATATATGACAAGGAACTGCTCGCCATCTTCGAGGCCTTTAAACAGTGGAAAAATTACCTTGAAGGCGCTACCCACATAGTCCTTGTCCTATCCGACCACAAAAACCTCAAATACTTTGCGACGACAAAGCAACCCACCTGTCAGCAAGCTCGCTGGTCGGAATATCTCTCAGGATTCAACTACATTATATGCTATTGCGCCGGACGTCTTGGAACAAAACCAGATGCACTCCCACGTCGTGGCAATGTGTACCCTAAAGGGGGGAGTAGCACCTATACAGAAGCTAATCCTCATGACTTCCAGACCATGTTCAAAGCTGTACAGTTACTTCTGCAAGCCATAGTACCAGACTCAGCCTCCCTTCTTTCCTGCATCAAGCAAGGAATTTGGACCCCTTCGCTCAGATGCATATACAGAGACTCCAACAGAAATTACCACCTGCCAATGATTGCCCTGACCCATGGTCCTTATCGACAGACGGTGATTTCCTTCTGTATAATTGTCTATACTACGTCCCAGACCACCAGGACCTTCAACTCGACATACTCAGATCCTGCCACGACCATCAATTATCGGGACACCCAGGAATCAGCAAAACTATTAACAACATTCGACGGCGATACTATTGGCCAAAAATCATTGCTTTCATTACCGACTATGTTAAGTCTTGTATCCCTTGTCGCAATGCAAAATCTATTCACCACGAACCATTTGGACCCCTCAAGTTCTTACCAATTGGAGAATGACCTTGGGATTCCATCTCAATGAATTTTATCGAAGGACTTTCTCTATCTGACGGATTCAACACCATCCTACTCATCGTCGATAGATTAACAAAGATGGGTTTATTCATCCCCACGTATCGTGATATTGATTCTGAAGATGTAGCCATTCTTTTCCTTCAACATGTCTTCTCTAAACATGGCACACCATCCAACATTATCTTTGATCGTGGCAAACACTTCATCTCCCGTTTCTGGCAATCATTATGCCAGCTTCTTGACATCAAGGCCAATGTATCAATGGCCTATCACCCTCAAACAGATGGACAAACCGAATGACTCAACCAAGTCCTTGAACAGTACATTTGGATTTATGTTAACTATCAGCAAGACGACTGGTCGCATCTCCTCCCCCTTGCCGAATTCGCATACAATAACACTTCACATTCAGTGACACAGGTTACCCCATTTTTTGCAAATAAAGGCTTCCATCCTAACCTCGAAGTTTCCCTTGATACTGTTCCATCAGAAACCGCTCACCAAATGGCTGTAGACTTAAAGGAATTACATCATTATCTCCGCAAACAAATTAAGATCACTTTGGCACGGTATTGAACATCAACCAACAATCAAAACACAGCAATTCCGAAGCTGATAGTTGGTGACAAAGTTTGGCTGGATGGCTGAAACATCCAAACCAAGCAACCGTCCAAGAAACTTGATCACCGATGGCTGGGACCTTATCCCATAGTCAAAAAGGTGTCGTCGCACATGTTTTGACTCGGCTTACCACTAGCATTACAGAAGATTCACCCCATCTTCCATGTATCGCTATTAGAACCTGCGATGCCAAGTCTTATTCGAAATCGCAATCCTGACCTGCCATCTCCTGTCGAGGTTGAGGATTCCCTCAAATAGAAAGTTGGTCGCATTCTGGACTCCCGCCAACGAAGGAAACACATACAATATCTTGTTGAATGGAAGGGCTATGATCACACAAGTGATGCGATGAGTTGGAATACTCCAACAATCTTCAACATGCACCGAAACCTGTCAAAGCATTTCACGAGGCTTACCCTGATAAGCCCTGACCTTAAAACTCTTCCTTCAATTATACTTTAGGAAAAAAACCCTCATTTAATCCAAAACACTACATGATGATAGTCCTGGCAACGGCATCGGAATTCCTTCCGAAGCAACATTGATCGCACAAGACATCTGAGAAGTCGGTTTTCACACTCTTTCTTCCAAAACAAAAACTTTCATTCTCTTTTAATTAAAATGCTTTTCATTCAAATAATATTTCTCAAGGCGACTATTTTTGATTTCAAAGAGAAACTTTTCTTATGTTACACCACACTCTTCTTATCACTCCTTCACAAAAACCTTTCCAACTTCTTATTTGTGTTTCTCATCCATGCCTGAACCTTCAACATTTCCTTTTGAACCCCCATTACTGCATTATTGGCAACAATCCACTGTTGCACTAACTGATCCATCTGATCAGCCCCTTCCACCATTGAATCCTGCAGACTTTGCAATGTGTTGCTTCCGATGATGTCCAGACAAAGTTGCCTAGAAGGACGAACAGGCAATTCCCCTGGCGATGAGTTTGGAACGAGATCAAGAGGACACTTAGCGTCACATGCAGTTGCAAACGAGTCGAAGGGATAGGGGGTAGAGAGGAAGGCCCAGCAATGGCGGGCAATGCAGATTCCAGAGGAATTATACTTCAGGATGATTTGATGATGGCCTTGCCCTTACCTTTGGCAGTCACTGTCAAAGCCGATGCTTCAGCAGTCTGCCGTTTGGCGTGTTTGGCTATACAAGAAGATATTAGCGATGGCGACTGAAAATGAACCATCTACTTACGATTTAGGCTGCACTGCTTTCCATCACGACAGTACTGTCCACACGCACACCCTGGCAACCTGTAACACTGATAACCACGGCGATCACACATCTCGCATTTCTTTTCGTTCTCAACCACAACACCCTATTGGACGTTAACAAGAAAACAAGCAGTCAATAAAGAAACTACTCACGTTGACATATACGACGCCAGTGATGTGATACGCCAATTGATCACCATACTTGGCTGGCATGGCTATCCGATGCATGTCAGCAATCCCAACACCACCGAGAAATTTAGCCTTGCGTTGTGGAACAATGGTGATATCATCGTGGGCCAATTGATCAATCGCTTCATCTGTCAGATCCTCTGTCAGCGCCCCTTTACCAAAGAGCAGGGCTACTGGGACGGATGGAATTGCCTTCGGCAGTGGAGTGTTGATTCGTGCCCACAGCAGCCATTGCCAAAGGATTGGGCGAAGCCACTGTGAAACCCCCCTATCGACAACAGTCAGGAACAATCGATAAGGAGAGACTCAATTACTTACCTTCATTACCAATACCCAAGACTTTGCTGCCTCAATATCACTTCGAATCTTCGTCACCTTGGGTGGAATCGTAAACTTCGGCTGTATGGACAGACGAGGCTCCATTGCATCTGATAGCTCGTCCTGTTTCAATATCCATTAGCAGCAGGTATTGACAAGAAGCAATCCGACTCACATCTATACCCTCCATTTCCTTCACCCACATCTCAATTTCTTCAAGGAGGCTTTCACGTTGTTTGGGTTCAGTCAGCGCCTTGGTCTGGAACTGTCTTAACAAAGTGTTGAAAGAGGGTGCCATTGGAAGCAGAATGAAGACACGTTAAAGGCTGCACCCACTTGTATGTTAACGATGCGTGCTGCGCACAGACCAGGCTACATTATCACTGGTATGCCTCTCACCGCCTATCAGAACATGCACAGACCACAACGGTATCCAACAAATCAAAGCAATTCTCCATATGCATCACTGGGGCTCCGAACTAGAAGGGAGGCTACTGTCATGATTCAACACCTAATGACACTTATCGCTGTCGCCATCCCCTCCACGTCTCACTGACACTGGCAACACCAGCAATATTCGCCGTCCAAGATCAGATCACTCAACCTAACAACTGATCGTCAATATATGCGGCTCCAATATCAGTAGATAGGAACATCGATAACTACGAAAGCTATACCCCCATTTAGCATACAGTCCACATGGTATCTATCCGACATCAGTGAATACACCTAGTGTAAAACAGTAGGATAGAACACATGTATTTCTTTAGTTCTATTATCATAAGTCTTCCCCCTGTTAGAACCCAAATTCATTCCCTGATTTTCTGCTTTTCTCTGATATATTCCAATTCGTATTTCCAACTTCCTCCACCTGTTTTCACTTATCTCCACCCCACCTATATTTTGTCATTCTTATCAAGATCTACATCTTCAGTCTTATGTCCATATTTACTTCTACCCCGATCCCATATTCGCTCTGTTTTGAATTTCCATGTTTGTATCTTTCCGATTCAGATTATATCAATTTGTTATATATGACTCCTCCATGTACTCATTAGTCAGTTCAAATATTGACCCACCTTGACTCAATAACTTCTCACTTCTGTCTCTAAGTTTTATCCAACTCTCCGATCTTGTCTGACTTCTCTGACATTCCGACCTTCCGAAATACCAGGACATGAAGGATCCAAGAGGGTGCAACCTATAAATTGAAGCCAATGTCCGTACGTTCTGATTTCTGACTTTAATTCTGAACTCTGACATGCCAACAATTCTGACATCAGACAAGAAGAAATCTAGTTCATAACAGTATATTTGAACTAAAACTCTTGATCCATTCATTATGCCTTCTACCAGATCCCATACTGTCACCGGAATCACAGACCCCGGATCTAGCCTCCTGAATAACAAACCAGAAGATGACCCCGGTGACGACAACAATTTCAACAACAACGAGGATGGCAATGACGATGAAGAAGATGAAGGGAAGGCCATGCTAAAAGCTTTAAAACAGATAGCCAAGCACATGGGAACTCCAAATAAGGGTCAAACCGGAAAAACCAAACACCGCAAACCCGACACCTTCGACGGATCAGATTCCCAAAAGCTCCATCCCTTCCTCCTTCAATTTACTTATGCTATCTCTTTTTTAAAAGGGACAGCTTTAGATTTTTTTGAGCCTGAACTCTTAGACGACGACGCCTTCCAAGACCCGCCCTGGCTTACAAACTATCGGGACTTCACAACAGTACTCCGAGAGAATTTCGGAGCTTACAATCCTGTTAGATCCCAGATCCGACTCGTGTTATTCCAAAATTTCACATATTCCAATAAGCCCTTTCCGCTTATTTCCGACATGTCCCCATTCATTATTCTTAGTCACGATTCTATTTTGACATTATCCCCGTACGTCTTATCTTGATTTCTGTATTTGCTCCAATCTCGGAACTCCGTATCACGCACCCTTATCTCCCACTCCTGATTTCGGAATCCCACATGTCTTAAATATGCTTTCTCTTGATCAAGCTTCTTTAGCTTGTAAATCATATCATATCACTACCTTTTGTATCACTATCTCTTGTATCACCTTCTATCTCTTATATTGTATATCTTATACCCTTTTCACATTTCGCATCCTCCATCTTGTTACCTCAACCTGTCATTCCAATATAACTCGTAACACCCTGATATATCCCTCCCATCCTCTATCATTCAACCTTTATTACACTTCGTCACTCCAAAACTTCTACCTGCAATAAGGCCTTCAAACCTTGTTTGGTATTCCAATCATTCCAGTTATTCCAACCCTATCTCATCCAACATTCCAAACCCTCCTTGATTACACTCACTTTCCAGTAAAGCTAACCCTTGCTCAATATTGATTTATCGTTGCCCCTATTCCATCTGCATTGACTATTCCATTCCCAAATATCCAAAGCCCCCGCTCATCTCCGATAAGTCTCAACACCATTGGCAGTGACCTTCCGAATAGACCCGACCAATCGGAACCCCAATAACACTCTCTGGTCTTCAGTCTGAAATACCAGGGCACTAGAGATCCAAGAGGGCGCAACCCATAAGTTGAAGCCAATGCCTGTATAGATCAGTCTTTGGATCTCCAACTTCCAAGTCATCCAGTATTCCACACATTTCCGAATATTGCGACGACCGATCTCGGTCAAGGAGAGTTCCAACCAAATCCAACCCCAACCTTGAATCTGGCAAATCCTAACATCCTGATGTCGAATCTGGCACACGTCCCTAACAGATCCTGTCAGCGATGCGGAAACCAAACTCGACAATCTCTGAATGTGTGACAACCAATGCATCACGAAGTTCATCGTAGAGTTCAACTGCCTAGCCACTAGAGTCAATTGGGGCGACACCGCCCTTCATGGGAGTTTTTATACTAAACTTCACGATCGTATTAAAGATATTCTTGCAACCTGGGACAAAGCTGACACGCTTCCGGAACTCCAACAACTCGTGCAAACCATCATCAGGCGTTATTGGGAACGACAAGGCGAAGTCAACCGTGCCACCACTTTCAACAATAACTACTCCGGTAACAGCAGCAAATCGGGGAAGCAAGAATCCCGATTGAACCAATCACAGAAGAGGACGAACAACCACAACAGTTCAGCTTCCGCCTCTTCTACCAAACCTCAGTCCTCCATGCCAAATTTCCAAAAAAACTCCGGATATTCCCAACATACTTGGAAAAGACGGAAAACTAATGCAACAGGAGAGACAGCAATGCATGGACCAAAACCTTTGCATGTTCTGTGGGAAACCCAGGCATATCACGAAGGACTGTCCATGATCAACCTCTCTTAATGCTCAATCGAAGGCCTGAGCGGCCTCCGCAATTTCGAGCAAACCCAAGTCCAAGGCCGAACCTGCAGCCATTACACATTCAAAATAATAATAAGCAGCTCTGAGACCTCCACACAGACCCAGAGTTGCATTGATTTCATCTGTGCGTTTTCCGAGGTTCGACTCAACACTTCCGCTCTTTCAAAATCTGATTCTCTTACTATACGACTGACTTCTGACATTATTCTGAATACTAACAATCAAGCTCTTGTGGACTACGGTTCCACTCATTGTTTTATAGACTCATCATTTGCTTCCAAGCTTCCGCTGGAGTTCCACAACATTCCGCAAATCCTGCTACAACTTTTCGATGGCACTTCTAACGTCTCAATCACACAGACTATCAATATGCCAATCCGTTTTCCGTCTGGCAAAAATCAGGTTGTTGCTATGTATGTAACACCACTTGATTCTAGCTGCTCCATCATGCTAGAACACAACTGGCTCACCTGCTACAATCTGTTGATTGACTGGGTATTGAATAGTATATCGTTCCGCATTCCTCAGCAGCAAGATTCAATTCCAACATCTGCAAAATCCGCCTCTGCAGTTTCCAGAATCCCAAAATCCAATCACGCGGACACCCCTCCAACATCCAAACAAGACTCACCTATCGACCTAGTCCCTGCTTCTGTGTTTGCTTGCTTGTGCAAACTAGGCAATGAGGAGATCTTTCAGTTATGCATATTTCCAAAAGGAAGATCTGCTTCCATCATTGACGCTTCCCCAAATCCCAATCCAACGGCCAATCTCGACGGTGTTCCATCAGAATATCACAAGTTTTCCGATGTCTTCAGCAAGAAGAAAGTGGAAATCCTCGCCGATCATCAACCGTACGATCTCAAGATTGACCTGATAGAGGGAGAGAGTCCCCCATTGGGAACCATTTATTCCCTATCTCCAGTTGAGCTAGAAACACTCCGAAAGTTCATTGACGAGGCACTAGCCATAGGATTCATCTGCCCTTCACTTTCTCTGCACGGTGCTCCAGTACTATTCTCAAAGAAGAAATTAGGTGGACTCCGCCTCTGCATCGATTTCCGTGGTCTCAACAAAATCATGAAAAAAGACTGATATCCGCTTCCCCAACTTTCTGACCTTCTGGAAAGCCCCAGAAAAGCACGGATTTACAGCAAAATCGATCTCCGACATGCTTACCATTTAGTCCACATTAGAGAGGGTGATGAGTGGAAAACCACATTCAGGACCTGATACGGTTCCTTTGAATGGCGTGTTATGCCCTTCGGTCTCACTAACACACCAGCTGCTTTTCAGCAATTTGTGAACAACATATTCAGCGACATGCTCTATGTTTCAGTCCTCATCCATTTGGACGACATCTTAGTTTACTCCAACAACCTGGAAGAACACGAAGAACATGTCCACGAAGTCCTCCAACGTCTCTGAAAAAATCCACTTTATGCAAGATCCAACAAATGCGACTTCCACAAGACAACAGTGGAATATCTCAGATACATACTCTCTCTGGAAGGACTTTCAATGGCAGACAATAAAATCAAAGTAATCCAAGAATGGCCTGAACCCTTAAAAGTAAAAGATATCCAATCCTTCCTAGGCTTTGCAAACTTTTACTGATGCTTCATTCATAATTACTCCAACATCGCAATTCCGCTTACCCAACTCACTCGGAAATCTGTAAAGTGGAACTTCTCTGATGAGTGTCGGAAATCATTTGAAATACTTAAGAAAGCCTTCACCACAGCTCCGATCCTTATGCACTGGATTCCCAATTGTCAACTCATCGTGGAAACCGACACTTCGGACTATGCCCTTGTGGAAATTCTGTCTATCATTTCTCCGGAAGATGGCGAAATTCACCCTGTAGCTTTTCATTCCAGAACTTTCACTGCCCCGCAATTAAACTACGATGTTCATGACAAGGAATTACTCGCTTTTTTCGAAGCTTTCAAGATTTGGTGACACTACCTTGAAGGTTCTGGTTCCACCATTGACATTGTAACCAACCACAAGAACCTCAAATATTTCGCCACCACCAAGCTTCTAACCTGACGAAAAGTACGATGGTTGGAATACCTGTGTAATTTCAACATCGTTATCCAATTCCAACCCAGGAAACTCAAAACAAAACCCGACTCTTTAACTAGACGATGGGACGTCTATCCTAAAGAGGGGAGTAGCGACTATGCCAGCGTTAACCCACACAATTTCCGCCCGGTTTTTACTAACAAACAGCTGTCATCATCCCTCTGAGCCACATCCCTTAACGTCACAATTCTCCGTGCAGTTACCATCATGGACTTCAAGAAACTCCGTGAAGAAATTCAACAATCCATCTCCTCCGATGCCGCAATTTCCGACTATCCCGCAAACCCTCTGACACCCTGATGGTCAGTCGATCCTCAAGGACTCCCCCAACTCAACAACCGAATCTATGTTCCCAACATTAACGACCTCATAATTCTCTCGTATAAATTGAGAAACTTTAGTCTGACCTATCCTTCCTTCAGTGTCTTTCCAAAGGGCTGAACTCAGAGCCCATGTTTTACAATATCTACACAACCACCAGATCTCTGGACATTTTGGACAAAACAAGACACTCAGCAACATCCAATGTGAATATACATGGCTGAAACTCTGAGACTTCATTATCTCTTATGTCAAATCCTGTACAACAACCATGCAATCAAAATCCCAACGACACCGGCCTTATGGATTCCTTAAGCATTTACCAATTTCACCAAGACCATGGAATTCCATATCCTTGGATTTCATCGAGCCGCTTCTGCTTTCATGGGGTTTTGACAGCATCCTTGTTATCATTGACAGACTCACGAAACAAGTGATATTCATTGCAACAGTCACGACAATCACTTCTCCAATGCTTGCTCAGCTTCTTTCTTCTGCACACTCGGAAAGGCGCTAGACATGAACCTCCATTTCACCTCCAGATATCACCCTGAAGGCAACAGACAAACTGAATGAACGAATCAGACTCTTGGGCAATACCTTCGCATTTATTGTAACTATCAACAAGACAATTGGGCTGAACTTCTTCCAATCACAGAATTTGCCTATAACAATGCTCCGAACACGACAACAGGAGACTCCCCGTTCTTCGCTAACAAAGGTTACAATCCTGACATTTCCATCCATCCCGAACGCGATCTCGTTTCATCCCATGCAAAAGATTTTGCAATCAACTTAGATGAACTCCACCAGGAACTCCAAAAGAGAATTTACGATGCGCAATCCTGATATGAGAAACCCACGAACAAGAAATGTTCTCCAGCTGTGGACTTCAAAGTAGGTGACAAAGTCTTCGTCAAAGCCAAATTTTTCTGCACAACCCGACCTTCAAAGAAGCTCACCAAAAAGTACCTCAGACCTTTTGATATCATCACACCCACAGGTACCAGTAATAGAGCCTTTATTCTCCGACTACCTGACAGTATGCACGCTGTTCATCCATCTTTCCACGTTTCCATGCTAAAACCCACGACTCAGAACGCAATCCTGAACCAAATACAGCCTCCGCCTCTGCCAGTTATTATCGAAGGCGAACTTGAATCCAAAATCGATGAAATCCTGGACTCCAAGATAGACAATCACCAACGTTGCAAGATACAATACTTGGTATGCTGGACGGGTTATCAAGGCACCAATGAAGAAACCTCGTGGATTCCCGCTATGGAATTAGGCAACGCTTCGGAGATCGTTGAAGACTTTCATGGCAAATATCCCGATAAGCCTGGTCAGACTCTTCCTTAACTTTTCTTTCCTTTTCCGATTTTTCCAATTTTTCCTACATTTTATGTTCAAATCCCTAATTAGATTTCCCTCTGTTCCAAGACATTCTGCTTCGCGTTTCTGCTCAAATCCCGATTCAATTTTCCGATTCCATTTCCCATATCTCATCCCTTTTCATTTCCTCCATCCTCACTTCCAATTCCTGCTCCTGGTGCTGAACCATCCTTTGTACCCATGTGGTGAGAATCTGCGTCTCCTCAGAATGAGTCCACATGGAACTCGTGTGATGATCAACAGACTTCTGCAACTCTGGGATTTCCTTCACCAGCAACTCTGCTGTTCCTTCCTCACCCGTATCCACGCCTTTTGTGAATTCTTCTACAAATCCCGACGCTCCCAGTCGGCGGCATGTCCTCCCACCCTTTGTGCATTCATTGCCTGTCACATTTGCTCCCTCCACTATCGGCGAACAAAAAATATCCCAAACCCAACATCCTGCACAACAATACTGTTCATGTCCAACCCAGTTAATCGCAGATTTGTGAACCCTCCTACAGGCAATGGTTCTATCCACCACATCGCTTTTCCTTCCCCGAGATTTTTCCTCCAATTTCTGGTCAGCCTTCCTCTCCTCCTTTTCTGCCTTTTTCTGCTCCGACGTTCTCCGCTCCAATTTCTTCGCTTCTTTTTGCAACTCCAAAATCTTGCGAATCTGTGCCTCTAAATCGGTCCCCAACTCCAAATCATCTTCGGAAATCAGGTCCTCAAGCGTGATAATCGGCGGCATCGACATTTTAGCTCAGAAGGGGGTAGGGATAAGGAGATCAAAGAACTGATAAGTCGAGCCCCATCCATCACTCTTATATATCACATTAGGGGTCACGCTTAATAACCAAACCAAACCTCCCACGCTGACCTTAGGCCTCGACAGCTCGGCCTTAAAGAGGAGATACTGTTAGAACCCAGATTCATTCCCAGCTTTTCCGCTTTTCTCTGATATATTCCAATTCGTATTTCTAACTTTCTCCACCCATTTTCACTTATCTCCACCCCATCTATATTTAGTCATTCTTATCAAGATCTACATCTTCGGTCTTATGTTTATATTTACTTCTACCCCAATCCCATATTCGCTCCGTTTCAGATTTCAGTGTTCATATCTTTCCAATTCGGATTATATCAATTTGTTATATATGACTCCTCCATGTACTCGTCAGTCAGTTCGAATATTGACCCACCTTGACTCGATAACTTCTCACTTCTGTCTCTAAGTTTTATCCAACTCTCCGATCTTGTCCGACTTCTCCAACATTCCGACCTTCCGAAATACCAGGACACGAAGGATCCAAGAGGGCGCAACCTATAAGTTGAAGCCACAATCTGTACGTTCCGATTTGCAACTTCAATTCTGAACTCCAACATTCCGACAATTATGACATCCGACGAGAAGAAATCTAGTTCATAACACCCCCTTTCTTTACTTGGTGTTGTCTACGCATTTAAGTCAAACAACGAGTCTAATGACTATTCTGAACTCATCATCCTCTCATCTCTGTCTCTCTCCATTCTTAACAATCAAATGTCGACAACATCACCAGAATTCTATCTGCTAAGTAAACTCTACTTTCTTCTTTCAAATTCCCTCTCTATTCCAGTTTTGACAAGTAGGCACCATCATGGCGCCATTTCCCTAACTGTCTCAGTTTGTACACTTTGCATACATCATCGCTAACACTTTTGGCTTTGTCGGAAGGGTCCTTTAACCACATTTGTTGTTACTGACTTTGTTTTGTCAAAGATAACAGGTCAAAGGTGGTTTTTGACAGTCTGCCCGATGAATATACAATCCGCAAATGGTTTGTAGCAGCGTTTCGAGAAGCACTGCGTCATGAAGTCCTAAAACTAGGCTACATGACAGAATTCAGTTCAATAACTGAATTGTATGAAGCCACAAAAGGCAGTAGAGGATGTGTCCCAATATGACATCAGGTCATGTAAGACAAAGTCCAGCAGCGCTCACGTGCTGCAGGCAAAGCCCACTTCGACAAATAGTCAAAGTCAGGCTGTGCCAAGTTCATCTCAAGCTCCCAATACAGGGAGCCATCCTACAGCAAAGCAGACGACATATTGTCTGCCTAATGCTCGACCTCAAGCAGAGATGAGGCTGAGTGTACCCCAAACAGGGGTACAAGCTACGCAGAGAGCTGGAGCAGGAGCTCCTGCCACTTCTCACCCCCCACAGAAACCTCCTGGAGGTGCAGGAGGCCAAGAGCATAGCACAGAGATAATGTGCTACGAGTGTGGACAAGTTGGGAATATCAAGCCCAATTGCCCACAGTGGAAGAATAAACCATGCATAGCAGGTGCATGGTTGGAGGAAGTGGTTGAACACTCAGGGAGTGCTCAAGAAGGGGAGGAGGAGCCACAAAGTAGTGAATTAGATGAGCAAATGGATGTCCAGGATGACCATGAGAGTGAAATCGGCAAACTGGTTGCTGATTACCAGTTGGAAATTGGGCCCTATCGATGGGATGATGATGATGATATGAGAACGCAAAGCTCATATCAAGTGGATGGAGTATGTTCACTAGGAGGATCATATGAAGAAAGGTAGCACATATATGCGGTGCAAAAACCAACTACCACAATTAGTGGTGGTTCAAATTGAAACAAAGACTTCCGTATCCATGTGGGAGTCATAGATAGGACCATCGACCCTATCTACAATCATTAGTTCAGACCACATGACAAAACGTGCCCCAAACAGGCACATATAGACAATCAGACAATCTCCGGATATTGGGAGATTGATGGAGTCGGAGCCCACTGTCTATTAGACAGTGGGTGTGAGGGAGTCATGCTCTCTCCAGATTTCATACGTGCCATAGGCATCAAGACATTCAAACTTCAACATCCTATTGGCTTACAGCTAGCATGTGTCGGCAGTAAGTCGACCATCAACTATGGAACGCACACCAACATCCACTTTGGTAAGCATAATATCAAGGAATACTTTGATATGGCAATTGTAGACTACTACGATGCAATACTAGGAACACCATTCCTACGTAAACTGGGGATATCCCTCAACTTTAGAGGCGAGGGATGCATCCATATGGGAAAGGAAGTAATTCCAAACCATGTGAATGCCTGGGAAGTGCAGCCAGACTACCAAGACCCGGCTGAACGAAAGACTCAAATTGTGAGTCTTAAACCCAAACTAGTGAGCCACACTCCATGACTTGCAAATGGCTCCTCCTTGCAAGTGGAGCCATCAACAAGCTCGCCAGATGGGAGGCAAGACAAGGGAAAACAAAAAGAAAAGCAACAAAACATTGAAGTTGGTCTACCCAACCAACATACCGACAGAATTACCAATGGGATTACTGGCACCAATCAACTGTTATTAACAGCTGATGACTTTCCCAAACTTAGGGAAAGATGGGAGCTAGAGTACACAGACCTCTTTGGAGGTGTGCTGTTAGAACCTCCTCCCTGGAGGGAGATCAACCACAAAATTAAGTTCGTGGATGAAACTAAAAAGTTTCATTATTGGTTACCAAAGTGTCCAGAGGCACTTCAAAATGAACTGATCAACAAAGTCGACCAGTATACCACCGCGGGTTGGTGGGTATCAGTGTCAGTATGTTCTGCAGCACCAGCGCTATGCATTTGAAAGCTCAGAACAGCAATAGACCTACATCTATGCAATGACAACACAGTGAAGGACATTATGCCCTTCCCATACCAGGATATGATCTGGCACGACATAGCTCGTGCTGTACCAGTCCAAACTTGACATGTCTGACGTGTGCAAACAAATCCACATAGTTGAGGAGGACGTTGATAAGCCGGCCTTCGCAACAATATTCGGCACATTCAAGAGCCAGGTTATGCAGATTGGTGACTATAATGCACCATCTACATTTCAACATCTCATGACATTGATTTTTTGTAACCAAATTGGTCAATCAGTCCACATACACTTGGATGATATATTCATCTATTCAAGCTCTATCAAAGAGCACAAAAAACACCTTCAAAAGGTGTTTGAAATATTATGTGAGGCACATTCATTCCTCAGTGGAAATCAATCTAAGATCAATTTGTATTTGCCTGGTATGGAGTGCCTTGGTCATATTATAGATGACAAGGGCATCCATGCAGACATGGATAAGATGGAGAAGGTTCAAGGTTGGAGAAGACCTCAAACATTTGATGATGTCCAAAGATTTCTAGGACTCATCCAGTATCTGGTGCCATATATGCCAGATTTGACAGTGTATACAACTCCCTTATCAGGGAGTGCACGAAACAACAGGACATTTCAATGGACGCCATTGATGGATAAGTGTTTTGAATCCATTAAAGCACTGGTGTGTAAGGCTCCAATCTTGAAGCCTATACATCACGCTAGTTCAAAACCCATTTGGGTTGTGACAGATGGTTCCAAATCTGGAGTTGGAGCAGTCTACAGACAAGGTCCAGACTGGATGACTTGTCGTCCAGCAGGGTTTGTTTCGAAGAAATTCAGTCCTGCACAACAGTGTTACAAAACGCACAAGCACAAGACAATTGCTATCCTAGAAGCACTTATAAAGTGGGAGGATAAGCTTCTAGGTCGCCAGTTCACACTGGTGACGGATAACAAAGGTCTCGATTACTTCAAGACACCACAGCATCTGTCCGACAGACAGGTGTGCTGGTGGGAGTTTCTCTCCAGATTATACCACAGTAAATGTACCAGGAGTGGAGAACAAGGTATCTGACTGTCTGTCGTGCTACTATGAGAACAATAAGCAGGGTGAAATTCACCCCGTGGAAGAATATGTTGATGCAGATGCATGTCTAGATCCAGAAGGAGAGTTTCTTCCAACAGATCGATTTGTAGAAATATGAATGGCCACAGCGCAACAGTCGCAGTGATTACACGATGTGATGGAGCAGCATGTCACTGACCCACAGCAGATGAAGCAAGCAGGGGAAGTACCTCCCACACAAGTGGAAGGTTAAATACTCTGCACTGTAGTGCAGAGTGATCAGAAGGATTGGGCTGAGAAATGCCCAATGGTAGAATTCACACTGAACAGTTCAGTCAGCACAACCACAGGATACGCACCATTCAAACTGAACAGTGGATACTTGCCCTATATCAGGCAAGTACTATCAGTGGATACTACCTTTAGAGAAGTACGGCAGTTTGCACAACAAGCGTTGTGGAACTTGATTGATGCTCACGATGCAATCATCATGAGTTGAGTACAGCAGACAGACACTGTGAATATCAGATGCCATCAGGGAATGACATACGAGGTTGGACAGCTAGCATATCTGTCTACGAGGAACCTATCCTTACTCAAAGGATGGGCAAAGAAACTAGTGCCCAATTATATTAGGCCATATCAAGTTATAGAGGTGGACAACTCCACCTCCAATGTGAAACTTGACTTACCCCCAGAGCTCATGGCTTGGAGGATACTTCCAAAGTTTCATGTGAGTCTAATCAGACTGCATATACCCAATGACGACAGATGATTTCCTCGTCGTGACATAAATTATATTTATGACTTTGGGAAAGAAGATGAACCAGAATGGTTTTTGGATGAGATCCTTGCTCATTGCTGGACTAGTGACTCCAAGTTGGAGTTACAAGTGCAGTGGACATTGGGAGATGTCACCTGGGAGCCACTCTCTGCACGCAGAGAGTTAGAAGCACTAGATGCTTATCTAGAGCTGAGGGGAGTTAAGAAGCCGTGAGAGCTTCCTAATTGTGCATTATAGGCATGATAATGACAAGGAGTGAGTCCTTTAAGAAAAGGCCTTGACACAAACATAGTTCATGTTGGCAATTTGCCCGATGTGACACCATCACATGAAGTGATCACATGACACAATGGGTGCGCTTGCCTTAAATTTAAGTGACAATTTTATCGCAACTTCAAGGCTTGTTGCCACCCACTACCACACCCGCACCAGTGTGAGTGTAATTGCGAATTCACATGGATGCTCAAGTGTTCCATCCACATTCCTCAGCAGAGGCACTACCTAGTGCCTCTGAACAGTTTGCTATGCTCCAAAAGGAGCAGAGCTGGATGGTGCATGGCATCAAGGACATTATAGCCATCGTCCATTGTGATTCCTGCCCAGAGTGCAATGCCTATACGCAGCATTTTGCTGCAAGCCACCAAACTGCAGCTCATTGATCCCCGAATGCACAACATTGAATGTGCAATAAAAGTGGCCTGGCCACCTTTACTAGCAGAGATGGCATGTCCTTTTATTAAGGATGTGGTATCCTCTTACAAAGAGGAAACATGTGAGCTCCATGCAGAGCTCAATAGTCTGTGTGCTGCTCTCGATAAGGAGAGACAGCTAAATCGCAAAATGGCAGAAAAGTTATCTGCCATGAAGTCGATGCCATCAGCGCTGATGATAATCGATCTGACTTCATTGCCAGATTCGATGACGGACTCAGTGAGTCTGTCTACCCTGACTCACCGGGAACATGATACAAAATGTACCAAGAGAAAAGCATGGGAAAATTGTGCAAAAAGATCGAATTTTGATGCCATTTGTATGATGAGAAAATTGAAAACATAGTGAGTTTTTGGTCAACATTTGTTTGGGGTGCAGATGTTGAACAAAGTTAGGATTTGATTGGGGTGAAAATTAGGAATTTGCATCAGATTTGTGCCTCACACAATTCAAGGCATTTTTGTTAATTTTATCATGATTTTCACACCCAAGCATTTTGTAAACAAAGTTACAATTTTCCTGCAATTTCCCTTGTGTTCTCAATCTTCTCCCTGGAAAAATTGTAATTTTGCCCACAAAATGCTTGGGTGTGAAAATTGTGATAAATTTAACAAAAATGCCCTGAATTGTGTGGGACACAAATCTGTGGCAAATTCCTAATTTCCACCCCAATCAAATCTTAACATTGGTCAACATCTGCACCCCAAACAAATATTGACCAAAAAAACACTATGTTTTCAATTTTCCCACCATTCTCCCACCATACAAATGGTGTCAAAATTCAATCTTTTTCCACAATTTTCCCACACTTTTCTCTAGGTACATTTTGTGTCATGTCTCTGGTGACTACCAGTGCCTCACTGGTAGGACCATCATGATCTGGTCATAGGACCACATCTAAACAGCGAGCATTGGCGGCACCTTACCCCACATTGCTGAACACTTGCATTGCCCCCACAATAGGCGACCCGCCTGCAATGCAGATGGGTTTCTACCCCACCCATTGGGCAAAGCACTGCACCCTACGGCAGTACATATGAGCTGTCAGCCCACCGAGTGGTTCGACACCTGCCCTCTCAACAAACCTAGGTTCATTGAGCAGCTCACGCTAGTGCGTGCAACATTTGCCCTGTTGCGCAGCACTGCAAAGCACACCATCATCAAGCATGCTGACCGCAAGCAACAATTAGCCACTTGAATGCCAGCATTCGAGATCATGCATGATACTCCCCCCAATCTTCAGGATGTGTTGCACACCATTGAATACTCCCCAGAGGGAGTATCACCTGCTATCTGCAGGAATGGAGATAACACCCTCCAACTAGAGGATGTTGACATATGGGTCTGGCTTAAACTAATTAAGCCAAAGAAAGACAGCTTAGTCTTTCTTCACAAACTCACGGCACTGTTCACAGTCCATGGCAAGTGGGCCGATCTTGCTGGCACGTTCTGGCAGCAAGACCTACCGACGCTACTGTCCACTAGCATTGAGAAGGTGTTTGAGTGGAAACACCCTCCTGAGAGCACTTCACTCAATGAACTAGCCCAGTGAGGTAGACCCCACTAGGGCTCTAATCAATATAGAGCCCTATTTTGTGTGCAAGCAGAGCAAAGTCTGCTACAATGAAACTGCCCAATGGGTACTCGACACCCGCAAAGGCCAGCCATACACTGGCCTTCACATACCCATGCCCCCTCGTCCCCCTGGCTTTTGGGGACAATTTTCGATATCTGACGATGATTTGTCACTCGATGGACATGGTGGAGGGCCTCCCTGCTCGAAGGCACACACAGATGTGCTGTTGACAGAACCCTCTGCTCCACCTGCTCCCCCACCGGCATCCGCTACTGCAGCAGATGATAACACAATGGAAGTTGATTCTGCTGACTCCATCTACTATGACAATACTGTCAAAGTAGCCGCACAGTCATCTTTGACTGCGCCTGCACCATTATATGCTGATCCTCCATCAGCATAAAGTTGCCCGAACCTCCTGAGGTTCAGTCTGAGGGGAGGGTGTAAGAATGTAGATTCTTATAGTAGCATATATGCTACTATCTAAGGTATATAAGTCACCAGAGTGACCTATGGGTTGAATTATATAAGCTGCCCACTAGGGGCGCTTGTAGATAGTGGACAACTATACAGTTGTCCACAAGTGATTAGATAATCATCTTAATCTTCCTTGTAACCACACACATCGCAGACACCAATAAACAAATTGGCTCAGTCTGTTTGTGTGATCTCATTTAAGTATCTTACATCCAATGAGAGGAAATCTAGTTCATAACATATGTATTTAACTGACAGGTATACCTGCAAACTATAAGGGCAACCTCCAGGGGGAAGTGGAGTATCACACTGAACACTGGCAGATGGGAATCTGAAGAGAAAAGCCTAAGGTTCCCACTGCCAAGATAACTACCTAAAGGAGTATGCAAATAAGCGCCGGGACATATGTAACGGGGTTGGAATCCAATCCCGTTACGTAACCAGGTGCTTATGCGAAGGAGAATGAAGAACGAATGCACTGTGTTTACATAACAGGGTTGGAATCCAATCCTGTTATGTAACACAAGCGCTTATGTGAGTGAGAATGGATGCCAAGTTACATAATGGGATTGGAATCCAATCCCATTACATAACCAGGCGCTTAAGTAAGCAAACTTGAATGAAAAGATTGGGGCAAGGGGGATAATGGGGGGGAAGGGAGAAGTGGGGAAGAACAGGTAGGAAGAAGAGATAATAGAGAAGTGTAGAACCACATGAAGTGGGGTTCCCCTTACATCACCCCCCTTCTAGAGTGTGACGTCCCGACACACTGAGACCTACTGGAGGGACATGTGTTTTTTGAGGAAGGTGTTGAAATCAGCAGCATGAATGCGACGAGGGGCACCAGGATGGAGGAGGTGGAAGTCAGCAATGAGGTCTGGGGCTGCTAAATCTGTCTCAGGAATCCACTCATCATGCT